>ML266515.1:0-82388 GCA_005239495.1 Nicotiana undulata
ATAAAATTCCCAAGTTTTGGGATTTTGGCCCAAAATCAACAATTGGGGTGATTTTGGGATTTGGGATTTTACCAAAATATGGACAAAATTTATGGCCAAACATGAGTTTGGTAAATAAATCCCAAATTTATTTTGGTAAAACTCATGTCCAAACGGGATCTTATCCGTGGACTGAAATACATGCCAATGCAAGAGTTTTCCACATTCCCCACAAGAATAACAAACTAATCCTTACAGTTGCCTTAAATTTCAAATTACTCATAACCCATGTTAGAGTTAGTCTCATTGAAGAAGGCAAAACAGTTCGTTTTTTTGCATGACCAATTCGTAAAACATAAAGAATTATGAAAGTAGCTGGATCTCTTATTACATATGGGTAATTCCAAGGTGAATGTGGCCTTCTTCTTCAATTGGGAAAAGAGTGAATTATTTCAAAGCGATCCAAACTCATTCATGTCTGATGTCTAGCTAGTCACCAAGGCCATTCAATACAACACCTACTTTGGACACAAGCATGTTGCATGACGTTATTTTTATTTGTGCTTGTTGCTGCAGAAAAGCTTAATTATATATGTATTTGGACAACATGTTGGGTATAGAAAGAAGTTGTGAAAAGGTGAAGGAGTGAAGTCCTTGAGATGATTTTATTTCAGTAAGGGTATGTTAAGGATTACAAATGATTTAGGGATAAATTATTAAATTACTTAAACCAAAAATACTTATAAGTATAGACGGATCTAGGATTTCAGGAGGATGGGCACCACTACCATTAACATAGACGCTCAATTTGATGGTGACCACAACTAAACAAGCAGACTATGCTTAGTTTTTACTGTTATTACATAATGCTGAGACTAAAGATACAATTCATATATGAATTACGCCTCGAACAAAAATAAGAAAAGAATTTTCTTTTTCTTTTTTCGAATTTGTTGAACTAGTATAAAATTTATATTGTAAAAATGTAATCCTAAATGCAATTATCATTTATTTTTCCTTAGTCGGGTAATGACTAGATTTTTATTTATCATCCTCTGGTAATAACTATTTGAGGTTAATACCAAATTTACTCTAATTTTTTTTTGAAGAGATTATGAATCGGGTGATTTTTAAGGAAATTACAGGCAGATATCGCTTAAGTAAAATATGATACTAAAATTACGAATTAAATTAAAAATACTACGTATATATATAAAAATTTATAAATGTCAATTACTAACTTAATAGATACTCCGTCCGTTTCAAATTAGATGAGGTAGTTTTACTTGGAACGGCGTTTAAGCAAAAAAAAGGTTGTTAAAATTATGGTCTTAAAAGCATAAGGGGTAAAAGCTTTCGGACCATGACATTTATGTGATTATAAAAGCTTCTCATTAAGGGTAAAATAGGTAAAATGAGGAGCTTAAAGTTGAATTATTTTCAATTATTAAAATATGTCACTCTTTTTTAAACGAACTAATAAGGAAAGTATGTCATCTATACTGAAACAAAGAGAGTAATATTTAAAGAGAAAGTAATTCTTACAAACTCAATTAATTTCCTCACTCTTTTAAGAGAGAAAACTTTATTTCAAGAAACAAAATCTCAACTAATTTATTTTGACTTTCATAAGAAAATAAGAGGAAGAACAGGAGGTATGCTGGAAGGGTGATGGATGGTCAGACAACAATCCCAAAATCTAGAAAATGGCAGAAGAATTGGGAGTAAGGGGGCTAAACATAGTACTACTGGTATTTTATTTGGTACAAGATTTCATCATACATTATACCATCAAAGTGCCACGACATGGGATTCCCACCTTCGGGATTGTAATGACGCTTAATATTTCACTTTTAACAATATAAATCAAATGACAACGATAAAGCTGAATAGTCTAAAATAAGGTGATAAACTAATAAACGACAAAATTCAAATACAAATCTCGAAACTAGTGTCACGAATACATGAGCGTCTAGAGTGCTACAGATAATAGTCTGAATAAAAACATGTTTGAATCAAAATAAACAACTAAGATGATATAGAAGGGGACTTCAGGGTTGCGGATGTCGTGGAGCTATACCTCAAGTCTCTACTGATAGCTAGATCCGAGCAATCTCACTCAGCGCTGTTGGGACCAACTCCGGTATCTGCACAAGAAGTGCAGTGTATAGTATAAATATAGCCGATCCCATATACTCTGTAAGTGCGAAGCCTAACCCCGACGAAATAGTGACGAGGTTAAGGCGGGTCACTTACAATAACCTGTACGCAACGATAATAATAACAGGAAAGACATAAAATGGGAATGAAGCATTTAACTCATGAAAGAGAACTCGATATCCAACTACCAGAGAGTCCACAATAACAAGTCTTACAAATTCATCTCAAAATACCGAGGCAAATCCAACAATCACAAGCAAATACAACATGTACAATCTGTTGCGGGGCGTAACCCAATCCCACCATATCATCACCTGTCAATATCATAATTCGTCCTTATTCCCCTATTTGAATTCATTACCTTTCAATTTCTGTTGCAGCGTGCAACCCGTTCCCCAAACAATTTCAATCAACAATAGAAATTCAACAACCAAAATTTACAAGGATTTCTACATCAAGAGAGTAAATGTACGAGGCAATGAAGAATCACATAATAATCAAAGAATCACTAACAATTCGAATGTCTCAAATTTACCAACTCAGCGGTACCTACCAATTAACAACTTATACAAATGAAACTACGTTATAGAAGGAAACAAATATTATAAATCTATAAGGAAAGTAAGACTGAGACATGACAATTTAGATATGCAAGTAAAGCAAGTAGAGACAAGTAGCAAATAAGCGTGAAATCATGAAAGGATTGGACAATTTAATACACGGATAGCTAAATGACAAGTGACAATTATGGCATGAAAATTAAATAAGTATGTAGAAATTAAGGCACGAAACAAGATATATCATGAAGTAACGAAGGGAAGCAAGTATCATAATGTTGTACATACACTCGACCCTTCGCATGTATGTCGTTTTCCACATAGTTCACATAACATGTGGTTCAAGGTTTTCCTAACCCCCTCAAATAAAGGTTAGACCCAACACTTACCTCACTCCGCAACTCAAACAATCAATCAACCACAATCTTGCCTTTTGAACAAGCATCCAAACCAACCAAATCTAGCAAATTATTGACCAAATGATTCAAAATAAGCTTTAGAAACTACCCACAAATGAAAGAGGTTATAATTTGATCAATTTTTAAAAAGTCAACAAAAATCAACCCCGGACCCGCTTGGTCAAAACTCGATATTCGGACAAAAATTCTGACTACCCATTCACCTCCGAACCCGATTATGTGATTTATTTAATGCGACCTCAATTCGAGGTCTAAATCTCAATTTTACAAAAATCTCTAATTCTACCCAAATCCCTAATTTCTACCTTGAAAATCCTAAATTTGATGTCTAAATCTCATGAAATGTAATAGGTAATTGAAAGGAAATGCATTAAAGTCACATACCAATGAATTTGGGAAGAAAAGCTTCTTGGAAATCGTCTATATAGTGTTAAGGTTGAGAAATGGTGAGAAATGAGCTAAGTCATGTTCCCCCCTCTTTTACCCAGTTGTAGATGTCGCAATTGCGAAGTCTTGTTTGTAATTGGAAACATCACAAATGCGAGACAAGGGTCGCAAATGCGAACCATGCGTCAGATCCACAGAAGTCGCAAATGCGACAAAATATTCGCAAATGCGACCAAAATCTTTGCAATTGCGAAGGTACTCTACTGTTGCCAGGGATCGCAAATGCGACAAAGTGATCGCAAATGCGGTCCTTAGCTATTCGCAATTGCGAACCATTTCCTCGCAAATGCGAGGTTACCCAATCCCAGGCCCTGCTCGCAAATGCGAACTATTGTTCGCAAAAGCGACGCTCGCAATTGTGAGCCAGACCTCGCAAATGCATCATCTGAAGAAGACACCAGAACTGGTGTTGCACCAGCAATCCTAGCATTGGTCAAATGCAATCGAAATACGTACAAACCACACTCGAGCCGATCGGGCTCCAAACCAAATATGCACACAAGTGTAATAACATCATACGAACTTGCTGCGCAATTAAATCACCAAAATACCATCTAAATCTACGAATCAATCCTCAAAATGAATGAAATTTTATAGTGGAATACTAGAATTACATTTAAGCGTCCGAGTCACGTCAAATAAGTTCAGAATTGAACTAAATTTTGGCGACAAGTTTCAAATAGCGATATAGACCTATTCCAAGTTCCAACATCAAAATTCGAACCTGTTAGCTAAAAAGTCAACTTACGGTCAAGCTTAGTAATTTTCAACTTTCAAAAAAATGCTAGTGTTCGACAAAATGAGTCGAAACAAGTTAGGGACTTCCAAATTCAGTTCCGGACATACACCCAAGTTCCAGATCACGACGCGGACCCACTGAGATCATCAAAATACCGATCTGGGTCCGTTTACACAATATATTGACCGTAGTCAACTCAAACCATTTTTAACGCAAAAATGTGTTCAATTTTTCAAACAAAGACTTTGCAGAATAAGACACGGACTGCGCACGCAAATCAAAAAATGCTAAACAGAGCTAATCAAGGTCTCGGAACACAAAAATAGAGGCTAAATCTCAAAATGACCTATCGGGTCATCACATTCTCCACCTCTAAAATAAATGTTCGTCCTCGAACGCGCATAGAAAAGTACCCGGAATGGTGAAAAAGTGTGGGTATCTATTCCGCATATCGGACTCCCATATAGCTGCCTCGATTGGCTGACCTCTCCACTGCACTCTAACCGAAGAATAACTCTTAGACCTCTACTTCCGGACATATCGGGCTAGAATGGCCACCAACTCCTCATCATAAATCAAATCCTTGTCCAATTGGACTGAGATGAAATCTAATACATGAGACGGATCACCATGATACTTCTGGAGCATGGACACATTGAACATCAGATGGACTTCTGACAAGTTAGGCGGAAATGCAAGCCTGTAAGCCATCTCACCAACCCTCTCAAGAATCTCAAACGATCCGATATACCTAGGGCTCAACTTGCCATTTCTCCGAACCTCATAACACCCTTCATGGGTGACACCTGGAGAAAAACCCTCCCTTCAACCATGAATGCAACATCACGAACTCTATGATCCGTATAACTCTTCTGCCTAGACTGAGCTATGCGAAGTCGATCCTGAATCATCTTGACCTTTTCCAAGGCATCCTGAACCAAATCGGTACCCAACAACCAAGCCTTCCCCATCTCAAACTAGGGCAACTGGTGAAAAACACCGCCTCCCGTAAAAGTCCTCATAAGGAGCCATCTGAATACTCGATTGGTAACTGTTGTTGTAGGCAAACTCCGCAAGCATCAAGAACTTATCCCAAGAAAGCCTGAAATTCATAACATAGGAGCGAACCATATCCTCTAATATCTAAATGGTGCGCTCAGATTGACCGTACATTTGGGGGTGAAATGTTGTACCCAACTCAACCCGCGTGCCTAACTCACAGTGTATGACCCTAAAAAATGTGATGTGAACTGCGTGCCTCGGTCATAAATAATTGGTACCGGCACACCGTGCAGACAAACAATCTCGAGGATATAGATCTCAGCCAACCGCTTTGAAGAATAAGTAACTACAGTAGAATGAAATATGCCGACTTGGTCAACCTGTCCACAATCACCCATACAACGTCAAATTTCTTCTGAGTCCGTGGGAGCTCAACAACGAAATCCATGGTAATACGCCCCCACTTCCCCTCAGGAATCTTAAGCCTCTGAAGCAAACCACCAGACCTCTGATGCTCGTACTTTACATGTTGGAAGTTCAAACACCTAGCCACATATACAACTATATCCTTCTTCATTCTTCTCCACTAGTAATGCTTCCTTAAATCCTGATACATCTTGGAGGCACCCGGATGAATGGAATACCGTGAATGTGGGCCTCCTCGAGAATCAACTCACGAAGCCCATCCATATTAGACACAAGTATTCCGACCCTGCATCCGCAACACCCCATCATCCCCAATAGAAACCTTCTTGGCATCACCATGTCCTTAAGGACAAGCGAATGAGGGTCGCCAGACTAATGCTCTTTGATGTGCTCATACAAAGAAGACCAAATGCAACCAAGAACCCGACTAGGCTCCGAAACATCTAACCTCACAAACTGATTGTCCAAGGCCAGAACATTTAATGCTAGTGGTATCTCACCAGCTGGAATATATGCAAAGCTACCCATACTCATAGTCTTTCTACTCAAGGCATTGGCCACCACATTGGCCTTCCCGAGATGATATAAAATGGTGATATCATAGTCTTTCAACTGCTCCAACAACCTACGCTGACTCAAATTGTGATCCTTCTGCTTGAACAAATATGTAGACTCCTATGATCTGTGAATACCTCATACGACACACCGTAGAGGTAATGCCTCAAAATCTTCAATGCATGAACAATGGCTGCCAACTCTAAGTCATGAACACGGTAATTCTTCTCGTGAACCTTCAACTTCTGCGACACGTATGAAATCACCCTGCCATCTTGCATCAAGACTCTACCAAGCCCAATATGCGATGCATCATAATACACCGTGTATGATCCTGAACCCGTGGGGAACACCACACCGGAGCTGTAGTCAAGGCAGTTTTGAGCTTCTAAAATCTCAACTCACACTCATCTGACCACCTGAATGGAGCATCCTTCTGGGTCAATCTAGTCAATGGGGCTACTATATATGAAAAACCCCTCCACAAACCGACAATAATAAACACGCCGAACCTAGGAAGCTCCGAATCTCTGTAGCTGAAGAAGGTCTAGGCCAATTCTGAACTGCCTCAATCTTCCTAGGATCAACTTTAATGCCCTCTGTAGATACAACATGTCCCAAAAAGGCAACCGAGTCCAACCAAAACGCACACTTTGAAAACTTGGCATACAATTGACTATCTTTTATGGTCTGAAGTACCACTCGAAGATGTTGCTCATGCTCCTCTCGACTGCGGGAGTAGATCAAGATATCATCAATGAATACGATAAGCAAAGTCCAAATAAGGCCTAAATACCCGATTCATCAAATTCATAAATGCTGCAGAGGCATTTGTCAAGCCAAATGACATTACTAGGAACTCATAATGCTCGTACCGAGTCCGGAAAGCTATGTTAGGGACATCTGATGCCCTAATCTTCAACTGATGGTAGTTAGATCACAAATCAATCTTCGAAAACACTTTGGCACCCTGAAGCTGATCAAATAAGCCATCAATCCTTGGCAAGGATACTTGTTCTTGATGGTAACTTTGTTTAGCTACTGATAATCTATTTATCTGCATCGAACCATCCTTCTTCTTCGCAAACAACACTGGCGCACCCCAAGGCGAGACACTAGGTCTAATGAATCCCTTATCAAGAAAATCCTGCAACTTCTCCGTCAGTTCCATCAATTCAGTTGGCGCCATACTGTATGGTGGAATAGAAATGAGCAGAATGCCTGAAGCCAAATCAATACAAAAATCAATATCCCTTTCAGGTGGCATCCCTAGCAAGTCTACAGGAAACACCTCTGAAAACGCACGCACAATAGGTACTAAATCCATGGAAAGAACCTCCGCACTAAAATCACAATCATAGGCCAAATATGCTAGACATTCTATCTCGACCATATGTCGAGCCTTCACATAAGAAATAACCTTGCTAGTAGAATGGCAGGAGTCCCCCTCCACTCTAATCGGGGCGACCCCGACGTGACTAAGGTCACAATCCAATATAGCATGATAAGGTGACAACCAACGCATGCTCAAAATAACATCAACGTCCACCATATCAAGAAGTAGAAGATCTATACTAGTCTCAAGGCTCTCGATAGAAATCACACACGAGGGAAAAACACATCTACAACAATAGAATCTCCCATAGGCGTGGACACATATACATGAGCACTCAAAGAATCAAGAGGCACAATCAGATATGAAGCAAAATAGGATGACACGTAGTAATAAGTAGAGCCCGTATCAAGTAGAACTAAAACATCTCTATGGAAAATCGGAACAATACCTGTAATGATGGCGTCATATGACTCCGCCTCAGATCTAGCTGGAAATGCATAAAAACGGGGTTGCACCACTCTAACCTCCGCCCATCGACCGACCCCTAGCTGGTTGGCCTCCACCTCTAACAACCTAATCTCTGCCTCTAGCTGGCTGTGCGGATGGTGGAGTATCTGGTGCCGGCATGATGGCACGAGAACCCTGCTAAGGTCTGCTGCTCGACAATCTTGGGCAATACCTCCTGATGTGACATATGCCCCCACCCTCAAAGCACTCCCTCGCCAGTTGAGGTTGCTAAAGGCGAGACGGACCCTGACAGCCTGGATAGCCACTGTAGTAGCTCTGAAGCGGTGGTGCACTAATAGGAGCTGAAGGTGCACTGAATGGTGGCTGCTCCAGACGAGACCCATAAGACCCACGATCGCCCGAAGCACTATGGGAAACCTGAAGAGCTAACTAAATCAGCCTAGGTGGATGGCCTCTACCAAAAGAACCTCCACCTACCGATGAGGCACCATTGAATCAACCAAAATATCGGGGTCTCTTCTCAGATGTCGACCCTCTATCTTGACCGTGAACCATCTTGATCCATATAACAATCTTTACTGCCCTCTAGAAAGAAATATCATACCCCGTCTCATTGGCCATTTGAAGCCTGTTACCGAAGGTAAGACCATCAATAAACTTCCTCACTCTCTCTCTATATGTAGGAATCAACATAGTTGCATGACGGGCCAGGTCTACAAATCTTGTCTCGTATGAGGTGACGATCATGGCACCTTGCTGAAGGCACTCGAACTACTTATGGTATCCTCTATCTGAGTGAAAGGAATACACTTCTCTAGAAATAGCTACGAAAATTGATCCCAGGTAAGTGAATGTGAGCTAGCTAGTCTGCTCCGCTCAAAATCCTGCCACCACTTCTTGGCAGAATCGGTCATCTGGAACACTACAAAGTCGACCCCATTGGTCTCAACAATACCCATGTTCCACAACACCTCATGGAAATGATTCAAGTATTCTTGTGGGTCCTCGAGGGTGCACCTCTATAATGAACATGAAAGATCTTGGTGAACTTATCCAACCTCATCAATCCCTCAGAAGACATCGCGGGCCTCTCGCTAGGCTGTGCAGCAACTACAGGCTAAACTTCCCAACTGCTAGTGCTGCCGGAGTCTGTTATAGGGGAGCCATCTGTTCCGGAGTGTGAGTGGCGGGAGTCTGTGCTCCTCCTCCAGCCTAATAGACGGCTGGTGCCACATGAAATGATCCGGTCTGAGCCATACTCTCCATGAGTCCAACTGAGTGGACTAGAGTGTCCTAAAGTACGGGAGTGACAAAGAACCCCACTGGGACCTGAGCGGGTCCGACTGGTGTGGCCTGAACTGGGAACTCTTCCTCATGGTCAGGCTGAGGTTCCACCATGAGTGTTGTTGCTGCTCGTACTCTAGGCTGAGCTCTGCTTCTGCCTCGACCCTTTCCTTAGCCCCGTTCGCTACCCCTGGTAGTGGCTGCATTAGATGGCTCTGGCTCCTTTTCGCCTGTAGACGTTTTACGAGTTCTCACCATCTGCGAGAACAAGAGTAGAATGGTTCAAACTTCAATAATGGAAATAAATCGCACGATAGAGAAAGAAAGAAGTGAAATATTACTAATGCCTTATAGCCTCTGAAAGATAAGTACAAATGTTTCCGTACCGATATCCAGACTCTACCAAGATTGCTCAGACTCGTGAGGCCTAGGCAACCTAGTGCTCCGATACAAACTTGTCACAATCCAAATTCCCACCCTCAGGAACGTGATGGCGCCTAACATTTACTTGCTAGGAAAGCCAACTTTAGCTGTACTTATTAACTATTTTTAACAATATAAGTCAAATGAAAATGATAAAAATTAATACTCTGAAATAAGGTGATAATCTAATAAACGATGAAATCCAAATACAAATCTCGGAACTGGTGTCATGAATACATGAGCATCTAGAGTGCTACAGATAATAGTATGAAAAAAAAAACATAACTGTCTTAATCAAAATAAACAACTAAGATGATATAGAAGGAGCCTTCAAGGTTGCGGATGCCGTGCAGCTATACCTCAACCTCCACTGATAGCTAGATCAGATCAATCTCACTTAGCGTTGTTGGAACCAACTCAGGTATCTGCACAAGAAGTGCAGAGTGCAGTATGAGTACAACCTTGTCCATGTACTTTATAAGTGTCGACCCTAACCTCGTCGAAGTAGTGACGAGGCTAAGGTTGGTCACTTACAATAACCTATACACAACAATAACAATAATAGGAAAGATAGGAAATGGAAATAAAACAATTAACTCATGAAAACAAACTCGCAACTACCAGAAAGCCCAAAATAACAAGTATTATGAATTCATCTCAAAATACTGAGGCAAATCCAATAGTAACAAACGAATAAAACATGTACAATCCATTGCGACGCGCAACCCGAGCCCACCATATCATCACCTGTCAATATCATAATCCGTCCTTATTCTGCCATTTTAATTCATTACCTTTTAATTTCCGTTGCGGCGTGCAACCCGCCCCCTTAATAATTTCAATCAACAATAGAAATTCAACAACCAAAATTTACAAGGATTTCTTCATCAAGAGAGTAAATATACGAGTCAACGAAGAATCACTTGACAATCAAAGAATCTCTAACAACTCGAATGACTCAACTTTACCAGCTCATCAGTATCTACCAATTAACAACTTATAAGTCACGTCCCAAATCGGGGAGCGCGACCGACGCTCAACTGAGTTAACCCGGACGATCAAGCCTCTTAGATACTTTCTTCCCAAACTCATTCATGAAAAAAGAATACATATTTGCATTAGTCAGACAATAGGAAGATCATGTGTACAATACCAAATCATTTCCAATAGTTACTTCATTTTTAATATCTCAAAATACGCGCATTTTCATAGGCTAGAGTGGAATAAATGGTTCAAACACAACATGACTCGTTTGACTTTTCCAGCACCCATATACAACCCACACTGTGTCTATGGAGCCTCTAATAATTACAAAGAGTATGATAGTAGTGCCGGCAACAAGGCTCCGGCTATACCTCAAAACGTAATAGTATAATAAGCAAAAGATGCATAACCCCGAAATGAAGTGGGGATCACCAAGTCTGTTGGGAGGAGGGTGTACTGCTATCATTGATCAACATTACCTGCTGTAGAACCACCTGCATCCATTAAAGATGCAGCGCCCCCAGTAAAAGGGACGTTAGTACTGTCGAATAGTACTAGTATATATAACTAACACTATTCTAATAGAATGAATAATAATACATGGAAGAAAATCATGAAATCAATAGAAGCCTCAAATAATACCAAAACATCAAGTTAAGAACCACATAAGTTTTCAAGTAAATTTCCATATTTTTAGATGGGGAGCTCTTTAGTACTGATATACCATTATTCACAATACCACTGTACTTTTACACGGAGTCCGATCACGGCCTGAACAACTAGGCCACCTTTTGAGACATCAACCACAATCACTATTTAAATTACGATATCCAGCGCAATCACCACCATGTGTGCGGCATGGCGTCCGATCACGGCCTGATCGCTAGGCCATCTCGCCCCGAGATATTACCTTTTCTATCAATCATCTCACGTCATACTTTCTTCAAATTTATTAAATTCATTGGCACTTATGGCCACAATTATAATATCATTCTTGGCACTTGGACGGATTTCATATTTCATGCTCCCCTTTTTCATTTTCACACATCATCATCATTATCGACAACAAGACTTTTGGATTCAAGACTTTTAGGTACACATGAGAGCAATTAAGAGTCTTAGACATATATACAGATTTTTCATATAATTTGGCATGATAACCTTCATTCAAGCTTGACTTGAAGTTGTAACATTTATAACACACAACCCACAGTCTGAAGATATCCTCAAAAGATAACATAGCATGAATAAAAGCATTTGGAATACATATTGAACATATATCTTTCAACACAAGATTAATCGGGATAACCAATTTCATAATGATCAACTCGGGTTGTACATATTTTACATGAACGATGTGGAATTCAATTATAAGAAAGGGATTTATCCAACATACCTCAATTGAGCTTCCTTAAACTCTAAAATATTCCGGAATTCATAGAGACTTCAATCTCTAAGATGAAGACTTAGTGAGTTTTTCCTTGTTAATCTTCAATGATTTGAGCAAGAATTGATGGACCCTTGGTAGAAGATCACTCTCCCACTCTAAGCACACTCTCTCACTGTAAAAATATATCAGAGTTTTCCTCAAAATGGACCATGGCATCTATTTTAACGAATTAGGGTCGGGTTATAAAAACCCAAAAATGAAGCCCGAAATTGGATCTGCGGTCGCATAATGCTTCTGCCACCGCGAAATGGCCGTGAAAAAGGCCATCCGGAACTGGGCTGGCCTGCCTCACTCTGCTGCCGTTATGCGGCCCACAGACCTGTTCTTCGGTCGCATAATGCACCGCAAAACCTCCCTCCACAAAATTCCAAGGCTTGATATGCGATCAAAGTGCGGCCCGAAAAATGGTTATACGATCGCATAATGGGCCACACAAATTACATAAAAAAATTGCCCAAATGGCTGCCTCACTCTTCGGCCATACTTCGGCCCGCAGAGTGATTATGCGGCCGTATAATGGGTCGCAAAAATGCCCAACTCTGATAAACATTTTCCTTCAACTACCCAGTGAACTGTTCAACCTAAAAATCCGTAGAATTTCTAAATTAACACCTATGCCTATCCAGGCACCATGAAACCCCGATTTTTAGGAAAAATATTTCATGGGGCCTTACATTATACAAGTGAAATTACGTTATAGAAGGCAAAAAATATTACAAATCTATAAGCAAATAAGACATGACAATATGGATATGTAAGTAAATCAAGCAGAGGCAAGTAGCAAATAAGCGTGGAATCATGGAAGGAATGGACAATTTAATACAAGGATAACTAAATGACAAGTAGCAATTATGGCATGGAAGTCAAATAAGCATGTAGCAATTAAGGCACGGAACAAAATATATTACGAAATAACGAATAACATGGAAGCAAGCATCATAACGATGCACATACACTCGTCACCTCGCATATTTCCCACATAGTTCACATAACATGTTGTTCAAGGTTTCCCAAACTCCCTCAAATCAATGTTAGACCCAACACTTACCTCACTTCGCAACTCAAGCAATCAATCAACCACGATCTTGCCTTTTGAACAAGCCTCCAAACCAAAAAATCTAGCAAAATATTGACCAAATAATTTAAAATAAGCTTTAGAAACTACGCACAAATTAAAGAGGTTCAATTTAGATCATTTTTGAAAAAGTCAACAAAAGTCAACCACGGGCTTGCTTGGTCAAAACTCGATATTCAGACCAAAACCTGATTAACCATTCACCTCAGAGCCACAGAAGTCGCAAAAGCGACAAAATGTTCGCAAATGTGGCAAAATGTTCGCAAATGCGAAGTCCCCACCTTCGAAATGCGACAAAAATCTTTGGATTTGCGAAGGTACTCTATTGTCGCCAGGCATCGCAAATGGGACCAAGTGACCGTAAATGCGGTCCTTAGTTGTTTGCAATTGCGAACCATTTCTTCGCCAATTCAAGGTTACCCAATCCAATCCCTCCCCGCAAATGCGAACTATTGTTCACAAAAGCGAGGCTCGCAATTGTGAGCCATACCTGGTGTTGCACCAGCAATCCTAGCATTAGCCAAACTCATCCGAAATATGTCCGAAACACACCCGAGCCCCTCAGGCTCCAAACCAAACATGCACACATGTGTAATAACATCATATGAACTTTCTCGCGTAATTAAATCACCAAAATAACATCTAAATCTACAAATCATTCCTCAAAACGAATGAAATTTCAAAGTGGAACTCAAAAATACTAGGATCATATTTAAGCGTCTAAATCATGTCAAATCGATTCCGAATTGAACCAAATTTTGCAGACATATTTCAAATTGATATACGAACCTATTTTAAGTTTCAACATCAAAATATGAACCCATTAGCTAAGAAATCACTTACGGTCAAACTTAATAATTTTTCAACTTTAAAAAAAATGCTAGTTTTCGGCAAATGAGTCAAAACATGTTAGGGACTTCCGGATTCAATTTCGAGCATAAGTCCAAGTCCCAAATCATGATACGGATCCACTGGGATTGTTAAAATACCGATCCGGGTCCGTTTACACAAAAGATTGACCGTAGTCAACTCAAACCATTTTAAGGGAAAAATTCACATTTTCTTCAATTTTTCACATAAAGACCTTCTGGAATAAGACACGGACTACGCACGCAAATTAAAAAATTCTAAATGGAGCTAATTGATATCTCAAAATACAGAAATAGAGGCTAAATCTAAAAATGATCTATCGGTCATCACACAATGAAAGAAGAAGCACTAACATTTTCCTTGTTTAATATCACATTCTCTTATCAAAAGGAGAATTAACCACCAAGTATGTATTTAGGATATGCATTTAATAAAATTATATTAATATTTTATATTGTGTTATACCGTAAGGTTCATCATCTATCCATCTGCGGGCATTATATCCCTCCAGTGGTCAGTTCCGTACGGAGATCGCCGAAACACATGTTATTTTATAATAGAATTTAAATTATTCATTGTACGTTAAGTATTTGATAGCATTTACTAATATATGTATATGTGATTTTAGCATGCGACGGATTCAGTAGACCTTGATACTCGTCTGTCAGAACATCCCATCGAGGAGCTCGTTTAGGGGCCCATTGAGACTCATGTTTGACTATAATAACATTTAAGTATCAGTAAAATATCTTATTATTAAGTATATTTTTTGTGGCTACCTTCGGTTGTGGACTCTTCTAATAGACTCGGCTAGCCATCCTATGGATCCAGATGATTATGATGCTACCAATGATCCACCCAATTAAGTATATTTGCACTAAATTGAGTTGTTTTTGGTTGTAGGTTCATTTGGAAATTAAGTGGAATAGAAATTTGACAAAGAGGCATCAAAGAAAATAAATTAGAGCATGAAAGGTGTAACGATCCGACCGATCGTTTTAAATTTTGGTGCATGGTTCGACAGTTTAAGGCCTTGGGTAGCTTCACTTTATGTACTATAACTTGCACGTATGGTTGGTTTCGGTTTCCGAAGAGTTTGGAGTTGATTTGGAAGGATAATTCTTAATTCGGCAGCTTTAAGAAAGAGTTGTCCTAGGTTTGACTTTGGAGTAAACAACCTCAAAATCGGAATTTGATGGTTCCAATATGTCTGTATGATGATTTTGGACTTGGGCGTATGTTCGAATCGAGTTTCGAGTTGACCAAGAGAATTTAAGCACTTATGAAGGCAAGTTGGCATTGTGAAGGTTTTAGAATTTCCTAAGTTTGATTTGAAGTGGACTTTGGTGTTATAGATGTCCGTTTCAGACTCCAAGATAGGGAAAAGGTTCGTATCATGATTTGTATCTTGTATGCAAAATTTAGCGTCGTTCCGGAAAGTCTAAGTGTGATTCGGATGCGTTTGGCGAAGTTTGAATGTTTGAAAGTTGAAAGAAGGATTTTGATCGTTGATTTGCGAGTTTGATATTATTCGTGGCATTTTGAGCCTTTGGACAAGTTTGAATAAGGTATTGGGACTTTTTGGTGTGATTGGACGGGGTCCCGGGGGCCCGATTGTGCTATGAGATGGTTTTAAACCATTTTCCTTTGGTTTGTGATTGCTGGTTGCTTGTGTGAGGGGTGTTCATCGCATTCGCGTAAATAAGCTTGCAATTGTGTAGTGTTTATTAGAAGCTGGGTGAAGCTGTTATTCGCAATCGCGTATGGTGGCTTGTGATCGCGATACTTGGTCAGATGGTTCATCGCGTTCACATGGCAAGGGTCGCTAACACGAAGTGTTAGCATGGTGTCCTAGTTGGGAGGTTAGTTCTTCGCAGTCGCATGGGTAAGTTCGCGATCGCGAAAGGAATGGCTGAGGGGTTGGCAAGTTTGGTCTATGCATTTGTGGAGACGAGATCGCATTGCAATGGTTTGGTAGGGTGTGTATAGCGATCACGTCGCCTTCTTCGCGTTTGCGAAGGGAGATTTCTAGGCAATTTTGGTATAGCCGTCGCGTTTGCCAGCGACTTTCCGCGATTGCAAAGAGGAAGGACATGGGAAGAACATGGATTTAATTTGGGACTTAGCTCATTTCTCTTATTTTTCACTTGGGTTGGCCAACTTTGGGAGCTCTTGGAGGAGAAAGTTTCATCATCTATTGCAAGGTACGTGATTTCCACTTACTATGAGTAAAATACATGGATCATATATGGATTTTAACATGAAAATTTGTAGAAATCATGTGAACTTGGAAGAAACCTAGGAATGATAAATTTGTATTCTGACCACGAAATTAGATATGGAATTAGGAATAAATTATATATTTGAGTTTGTGGTGCTATGGGTAGTGCTTATCTTCAAAATTTTCAAAATCTGGCCACGTGGGCCTGGGGGTTGACTTTGTTGACTTTTCGAGCAGACTTGAGAATTGTTATAAGTTGTTAAATTATGAGTATTGGAGTATATTTTGATTTGTTTGCATTTTTTTGATTAGTTTCAGATCATTCAAGCATCGGTTTGAGGTGTTAGAGAGGCGTTGGAGACGGTTATGGAATTTTTGAGTGAGGTAAGTCTTCTATCTAACCTTGTGAGGTGAAACTACCCCGTAGGTATTAAATTATTATGTGCTACTAGTTGTGGATGCTACATATGCACGAGGTGATGAGAGTCCGTACTTAGCTAAAAAACATGTTTATGTCAGGGTAGACTTTAGGACTTTATCATGCAATGCTTGTTTTATTTGAACTCAACCTGTATTTAATTAACTGAATTTATAATGAAAATTTTATTTGGGATTATGTTAGACCATTGTCACTACCTTGATTTGGTTGATGAGATATTTGATTGTGGGTACAAGTCATGTTTACTTTATGCTCCCATTGTGGTGTTGCACATAGTGGCCCGTAATTTGATAAGTGTCTTCTCTTCATGTGGAACGGGCTGAACACCAAGGCAGTATATTGAGAAGCATCTACAATTCGCGTCGGTCGACCCTCGACAGTGTACACACTATTATAGATTGAGCCGTACAACCTAGGCATAACTTGCAATATCGTTAGGAGTCTGAATATTCATGAGATTTTCCTTTGATTGAGACCTGACATTTATATGGTATTCCTTATCTATTTGAGATCGCACTTGATATTTCTTATCTATTGAGATAGCATATGAGATTTGAGAAATTAATATTGTCACAACGTTGGAGGATTTTTTCTAGTTACAGTTCTTACCTCATTATTGCCGATGCGTTTCTTATTCAGTTATAAATTATCATATTGATTTATTAAACCACTAGTAAGTATCGATGTCGACCCATCGTTACTACTTTTCAGGGGTTAGGCTAGATACTTACTGGGCACGCATTGATTTTTGTACGCATGCTATTTTCTCCACTTATTGTGCATGCATATATTTCTGGTGGTCATTTGGGCGCAACGACACAACTATTGTGGGGACTTTAAGGTGAGCTGCATCACATGTTACAATCCATAGCACACAAAGTCTCTTGCATATTTGTTTATGTTATCCTGTCTATTTTACATTCCAGATAGATGTTGTATTGGTATTGTATTTCTTAGTAGTTGCTCGTGCACTTGTGACACCGAGTTTTAGGATACTCTAGTAGATGTTTATGGTTTGGCTAAATATTGTCACCCGTTATCTTATATCTTACTAATATTATATGTATTCATGATTTTAAATGCATTAGATTCTTTATTTAATAAAGCTTATGATTTCAAAAGTAATAAAATGAATAATTATTTAAATGGTTCATAGTTGGCTGGCCTAACGGCGACATTGGGCACCATCATTGCCTGTGTGAGTTTTGGGTCATGACAGTTTGGTATTAGAGCTCTAGGTTCACTTGGGACTCACGAGTCATGAGCAAGTCTAATTGAGTCTTACGGATCGGTACAGAGATGTCTGTACTTATCTTCGAGAGGCTACAAGGCTATTAGGAGAACTTCCCTTCATGATTCCCCGTCGTGCGGTTTCCATTGAAGCTTATGTTTTCATTTCCTTCATACTCATTGATGTACGATGTTGTGCACTTGTCATCAATTGGGCATCGAGGAGTGGTAGTGGTGCTGCAGATGTGGTGTATGATGTTTTTCCCTGTGTATTCGGGCGGGCTATATTTGTCGCCTTGTGGAAGGGCGTTATGTCATTTCAGCTCAATGGTAGTGTTGCCTATGGTTCGAGGCTATGCATAATATACGGTGATGTTCATGTGTTGTTATCGCACAGTGCTAGTGTAAATGGTAAGATGCTTAAATATGTGTCACGACAGTGAATGGTTCGAGAGGAGGACTATTTGATTTGTGGTTTGGTGGTTCGATTTTCAATTCCAGCGGAGGAGAGACAATTGGACTATGTCTGTTCAATCCTTGGTTGACGGAGTAGCGAGATCGGATATTTTCGAACTTGGTGGAATTCTTGGTTGTGATATAGTGTCGTTGTCCTTGTTTGAATGCATTAAGGCTTGTCATTGTGATGGTCTTCTTTAGTTTACCTTTGGGGCAGGGTGTTTTGAAATGGTATCTAGAAAGCAATTATCAGAGATTGCGGTGTGTGGAGGCTTTGGGGTCGAATCAGTGTTTCTAGTGTTGATGCTTGAGAAAGATAATCTTATGGAGGCTTAGATTTGGTGAAGTGCTACAGAGATGGATTATGATTTGAGGTAGTATTTAGTAGCGAAGGAGGAGGAAGGACATGGTGGGAGGTGTCTCGCGGTGGTTGAATTTCTACTAGATCGAGTATAAGCAGCATATGTCAAGTAGTTTTCTTCGGTAGATGGTTAACTTTAAGTGACGATGTTAGCGTATCATATAGATTTTGTGGTGGGATAGCCACATGCTTTGAGAAAGCTTGGTGCGATTATGGTCATGGTGACTAAGTTTGCGTATTTCGTTTGAGATGGTGGCTTCTGTGCTTCAAAAGTTTGGATATGATGGAAAGCGTTGCTTCAGATCTATTATGACTTCGAGATTTGAATGCATCACTGGACCTTCATTTGATGTTAATGGGAGCAAACATGTGTTTATGGTTGGTGGGTGAGTGTCGGTTCAGGAGGATTAACTAATTTCGTCGTGGCTGTAACCAGGGAGAAGTCGATACAGGGTTACGCAGGTGGGCTATCTCTTGTGAGGATGTTAGGAGTTGCATGTTTCTGATTAAGTTCCTATGAAGAGTTCTACTTTCTATCCAACGAGGATCAAGTACTATGATGTGAGCTTGTATCGTTTGGGAAGATGGCACGACTAGTATGAAGTTGAGTGTGCATTTAGGACTGCTAATTCGGGATGTGTGATGATTAGTGCAACAAGATCTTGTGAGAAATTTTGTAGAGGAACGGTGTGGGATCATGGTAGCGAAAAGGAAAAGTCATTGTTGGTCCTTGGATTTTGCAATTGTGATTTAAAGCCTAGTGGGGGAGCCTATCGCCTATGATTAGGTCATTTGGTTATGTGCCTTGGTAGTATTGGGTTATTGGTACATTAGTGGATTAGTTATGGCTAAGGGAATAAAACAACAAGGGTAAGTTGAGCAAGGAATTTGATGTATGTGTGCTACATTTCGCCTTATCTATTCATGTGCATATTTTTGGATGAATAAGATTTCATACTTCTTGTGGATGTGATGTACAAAATGAATTCATTCGGTTGCTTCTTTTGGTTATATTCAGGACCAGGTTAGAGTGGGTGACTCTCAACAATGGTTCTAGTAGGTTCAAGAATTAAAGTGCGGTGCCTAAAGATTTTTCGAGTTCATTATGTGGCTGAGGATTGGGTTCTACAGATGAGTGTGAATGATACATGGAGAATTTCTATGTTATCATTGGGTCTGCAATGCCGAGAAATGGCAGAAATAGCTTCAGATTCGCAGAAGGTCTTTCAGAACGGGTGTATTTGTTGGAGACACTGTTGGTGTATGAGGAGGGTATAAAATGGCTTATGGGCATTTAGATGACGTGGTCTCGTGATTTGGGTCACTCGGGATGAGTGTTGTTTAAGGTTTGTTGTGTGTTTTCATAGGGCTATTATTTCGAAGGCAAGTCAAGAGTAAATTGGAAGAAGTTGAGTCAGTTAGTAGTGGTTCGAATCAACATAGTTGTGGAAATGATCGATTCCTTTGGTGTGGTAAGTCTATATAGGTGATTTGTGGCCATATGTGCAGTCTTGAAAACCACAGTAATTTGATTGATTTGGAGGTATTTTATTCTAATGACTTTGTTATGAGTAAATGGATCTCGGAAGAGTTATGGCGGTTTAAACCACGACTTAAGGTAAGCATTTTCTGTGGTTTTGGGAATTCGACTTCGTGTTGCAATTGTTCTTCTGAAATGAGTTAAGTGAAAGGTTTTTAAGCCGATGAAGTGTTTATTCTACTAGTGGTTCAGGGGTGATTATGAAACTCTTGTACTCCAGTGTAGAAGCTTGATAGGTGCGGTGAGCGGTGTAGAAATGGGAAGTTGAGGATCAAGGTTGCGGTTCAGTTTTGATTAGAATGTCACGAGCTCGGAGGAGTGTGGGAAGATTCAAGATGTTGAGAGTGTGCTAGCGCTATCTTAGTTCCACCTGGGAGTGGTGTTCTATAGAAGAGGAATTGTGTATTGATTTGCGGATTCTTGATTTGCATCACAATGATAGTATGGTTGGTAGCCATGGATGTGCTGATTTTTCTACCAAGGGCGGTAGGTTGTGGGAGTAACTCCCACTGAGATGATTGTGTAAGTGTGACTTGTTAGTCATTTAAGTGGTATAAATTGAAATAATGCATGAATGTTTTGGTACTGTCGCCGATTGGAGAGTTTATGTCTGAGAGGTGCTCTATTCCTCTAGTTGCGGACTGTAGAAGTTTATTTCGGATTTGATGGTTGATCATATGTGTAATGAATAGGGTTATTGTAGATCTTTGGAAGGTTATTGGCCCATTATGGGATGATCGTAATCGGTGTGAGATCCGTTGGTAGGCCTAATGTGAACTTATATTCTACACTAGATCAGATATGCATATTCAGCATATCATTGCTTATGGATGAGTCTTCGGGCGTAGAGGATGCTATTCTTGTTTCTGTCTATTTGATATCTTACTCTCTTATTCCATGTGGGTTGTGACATGGCTTGATTGTTCACACGTGTGTTGTGACCCCGCATAGTTGTGGTATTATGTGAGCGAGATGGCTCTCGAGATGTTGGTTGTTTGACGCACCTTAGTCGTGCTTGGATTTTGTAGCACATGTCTCTATCCATCTCCCCAGGGTTGTGGTTATGCACTTAGCGTGCTTGTGGTCGATATTCACGTATTTTGTGGGTATGAACATTTTGGCTCGGTAGGTATCTCCTTATTGATTGTTATGTGTGGATCGGGGGGCACCCCGCCACGGGTATGATGTGTTGACTAGGTTGCATGCTGCAACAGTGAGATGTTGAGTAGGGTTCCTTGTACTTATATTGTGCATTTTGTTTCTTATCTTTGAGTTAGGTTCATAGCATTTGTTGGGTTGTTTTATTCATTACGCGAGCTGAATAGTTCTGTACTTGGGATCATTTTCCTTAATTGTCATATTCGAGTTGTTGCTTGTAGGCATACTGATGGCGTCATGTGAGGTTTCATACGGTGTTAGAGGTTGATTATTGCCCGAGTAGCTTGTACTAGGTAAGACGAGGGTATTGGACGTGAAATCAGTGCAATCGGATTATTTATTGTATATTAAAGAGAAAATGGCACTAATCAGTTCAGAGTGAGGCAATGGTTATTGTCAAGCAGAAAGGCTCCATGGGTTATTGAGTTGTTGGGTGGTTGTCGGTTTTTACGCATCTATTTCATCATTGCAGCATTGCAAGAGTTGGAACATGAATGGTATGTGTTATAAGGAATATTACGAGCAGCAAATTCGTGAATCTGCAACTGTTTCAGTTGGAGGAAGTTACTATGACAAACGAGTTATGCGGTGCACTGTGTGATTAAAGAATGGGCGCATAGAACATGTTTTGGTTCAGCGTGTTGAGATTGATACGGTCTGTGTGTTAGAATCAGGCCTAGTAGAGAATTCCGAATGTTGGAATTTTGTTCTAAGGCTTGAGAGCTAAGGTAGATGGAAGGATCTTCAACCTGGCTCAAGCTGATGTGCTCATATGGGTAGTGGTGAAACAGGTAGGTGCACAAGGTGCTAAACATTGATTTTGGACAACTCGGGAACGATTCTTGGCACATTCAAGGACGAACTTATGTTTAAGTAGGAGAGAATCTAACGACCCGACCAATCATTTTGAGCTCTGGCGCGTCGTTCGGCAGTTTGAGGCCTTGAATAACTTCACTTTATGTATTATGACTTGCATGTGTGGTTGGTTTCGGTTTTCGAGGAGTTCGGAGTTGATTTGGAAGGATAATTCTCTATTTGAAGCTTTAAGCTGAAAGAGTTCACCAAAGTCTGACTATGTAATAAACAACCTCAAAATTGGGATTTGAAGATTCCAATAAGATTGTATCATGATTTGGGACTTGGTCGTATGTTCAGATTGAGTTTCGGGTAGATCAGGAGCATTTCAACACTTATGGTGGAAAGTTGGCATTTTGAAGGTTTTAGATTTTCCTAAGTTTGATTTGAAGTGGACTTTGGTGTTATTGATATCAGTTTGGGATTCTGAGACTGAAAATAGGTTTGTATTGTGATCTGTGTCTTGTATGCAGAATTTGGCGTCATTCCGGAAAGTCTAAGTGTGATTCAGACACGTTCGACAAAGTTGGAATGTTTGAAAATTAAAAGAAGGATTTTGATCATCGATTCGTGGTTTTGATGTTATTCGTGGAGTTTTGAGCCTTTGGACAAGTTTGAATAAGGTATTGGGACTTGTTGGTGTGATTGGACAGGGTCTAGGGGGCTTTAGGTGTGTTTTAGACCATTTTCCTTTATTTTGTGATTGCTGGTTTCTGGTGACAGGGGTGTTCATCGAGATCGCGTAATGTTGATTGGGAGCTGGGTGAAGTTGTTCTTCAAGATCGCCTATGGTGGATCGCGATCGTGATGTTTGGTCACATGGTTCATCGCATTCGCATGGCAAGGGTCGCTAACGCGAAGCGTTAGGGTGGCCTGATTGGGAGGTTATCTCTTCGTAGTCGCGTGGGTAAGTTTGCGATCACAGAAGGATTGGTTGGGGCCACGGCATGTTTGGTCTATGCATTCGTGGAGACGAGATCACGTTCGTAATGGTTTGGCGTGGTGTGATTTGCGATTGCGTCACCTGCCTCGCATTCCCGAAGGGAGATTACTGGGCGAGTTTGGTTTAGCCTTCGCGATCGCGAGGGACTTTCCGCGATCACGAAGAGGAAGGACCTCGGCGGAACATGGATTTAATTCGGGGCTTCGCTCATTTCTCCCTTTTTTCACTTGGGTTGGACGACTTTGGGAGCTCTTGGAGGGGATATTTTCATCATCTACTGCAAGGTAAGTGATTCCCACTTACTTTGAGTTAAATACATGGATTATATATGGATTTTAACATGAGAAATTTGTAGAAATTGTGAAAATTTGGAAGAAAACCTAGAAATGGTAAATTTAGATTTTGACCACAAAATTGGATATGGAATTAGGAATAAATTATATATTTGAGTTCATGGTGCTATGTGTAATGTTTATCTTCAAAAGTTTTCGAAATCCTGGCACGTGGACCTGGGGGTTGACTTTGTTGACTTTTCAAGCGGAGTTGGGAATTGTTATAAGTTGTTAAATTATGTATATTGGAGTATATTTTGATGGGTTTGCATGTTGTTTGATTAGTTTTGGATAGTTAGACATCGATTTGAGGTGTTAGAGAGGTGTTGTAGTCGATTATGGAATTTCAGAGTGAGGTAAGTCTCTTGTCTAACCTTGTGAGGGAAAACTACCCCATATATATTAAATTGTTATGTGCTACTAGTTGTGGGTGCTACGTACGCACAGGTGACAAGAGTCCGTACGTAGCTAAAAGCATATTTATGTTTGGGTAGACTTAGGACTTTATCATACAATGTTTATATTATTTTAACTTAATCTGTTAGTTTAATTACTTGAATTTATAATTAAAATTTTAAATAGACCAAGATTCACTACCTTGATTTGTTTGGCGAGATATTTGATTGTGGGTAAAAGTCATGTTTACTTTATGCTCATGTTCCGGTGTTGCAAACATGTGACCCGTATTTCGATAAGTTTCTTCTATTCATGTGGATCAGGCCGAACGTCTCAGCAATATATTGAAATGCATCTATGGTTCGCACTGGTCGACCCTCGGCAGTGTACAGACTATTCTGGATTGGGTCGTACGACCTCAGCATAACTCGTGCGCAATATCACAAGGAGTCTGAATATTCATGAGATTTTCCTTTAATTGAGACCTAGCATTTATATGGTATTCCTTATCTGTTTGAGACGACACTTGATATTTCTTATCTGTTAAAATAGCATATGGATTTGAGAAATTTATTGTCACAATGTTGGAGGATTTTTGTTAGTTACATTTCTTACCTCATTATTGCTAATGTGTTTTTTATTCAGTTATCAATTATCATATTGATTTATTGGACCGGTAGTAAGTGTCGATGTTGATCCCTTGTTATTACTTCTCCAGGGTTAGGCTAGATGCTTACTGGGTACACGTAGATTTACGTACTCATACTACACTTTTGTACTTATTTGTGCATGTGTATATTTTTGGTGGTCATTTGGGCGTAACAGAGCAGCTATTGCTGGGACATTTATGGTGAGCTGCATCCCATGTTACAATTCGCAACACACATATTCTCCTTCATATTTATTTATGTTATCCTATGTATTGTACATTCCAGATAGATGTTGTATTGGTATTGTATTTCTTAGTAGTTGATCATGCACTTGTGACACCGGGGTTTGGGATACTTTAGTAGGGGTTTATGGTTTGGCTTAATAATGTCACCTTTTATTTTATATCTTACTAATATTATATGTATTCATGATTTTAAATACATTAAATTCTTTATTTAATAAAACTTATGATTTCAAAGGTAATAAAATGAATAATTATTTAAATGGTTTATAGTTGGCTTGCCTAACGACAATGTTGGGCGCCATCATGGCCTATAATGGGTTTTGGGTTGTGACAAAAGGAATCACGATACGAGGCCGCAGGAGCACCTCACCCCAGTGGGCTTTAGGCGAGACCAGAGGCACTAAGTACCTTGCACCAGAGGCTGCCTCGCGAGCTCCAGGGCGACCAAGAAGGGTGTGAGGTGCTAAGCCTTATTCCGAGGCGTGTTGACTGCCACTTAGCTTAAGACTTAGTTATTTAGGCCCTAATTTTAGCTGGCATATAAATACCTCTTTAACTTAAATTTTTAGGGGTTAGGCAGGTTTTAAATAGGAAAATATGGCTTGAACAATTGCAAGCCACAGATTACATGAATTCTTCTGCAATTCTTCCTAGTTTGTAGTTTCCTATCTTTAGTTATGCATATGATTGTTAGTATGCCTATGAGTAGATAAATTTCTATCTAGAGTTTGATTGAACCTTTTGAAGGATGACTCATTGTTATATATAAAATAATTTTTCTTTTGGATTTCGTTTTGTGTTCAACTACATGTTTATTTTAGTTAATTGAATGGGCATCAATTAACGATTTCTATTTAGTGTGTATTACTCAAGAAATAGTGCATATTTAGGTGGTTGTTGGACAATATTACTCCTGAAGTATATAATAGATCAATATGGAGGGTTTAAAAGTGGTTTAGAGATAATAAAATCATGATGTGATCATAATAAGCGGTAAGAAAAAGCGCAACTACCATAATTCGAGAGAGCGCATCTAGTAAATTAGTTTAGTTACTCGAGAGAGAATTATGATAACTGAAGGGCTCATGATCCATAGAGAATAATTAGGCAATATTGTAGGAGATATACCGGGGAGGATTCTGAGAATTAGGAAATCATAGCTCTAGGCTTTCTCCTTCTTGTTTACAATACTTAGCTCTATTAGTAATATTTTTACTGAATTTTTACTACTTATGTTAGTTACTAAAAGATCTAACAAAGTGATATTTATAACTGTTGGAGATTGATTGTTTGTATTCTTGTACGACGAATATTAGTAGTTAATAGGTTAATTTCCCATGTGATTCGACTCTGGGCTCTTGAACCTAATTATATTTGTAATGACCGCTTAGTCCTTTTTGTAAGGCATAGTTGGACATGCTCAAGTTTTATCGCCATTGTCGGAGAATTAATGGTATTATTGATTACAACGAGAAGGAATGCTATAATTCTTATCTTATTCAATTTTCTTGATTATAAAATTCTTAACTCATTGAAACTTTAACAATTGCAATCTTATATGTCGCAGGTGTATGCCTCAAAACTTCTCAAGAACTGGTGAATTGATTGAAGAATTACCAGAACCTGTGAAAATTTTTAGGGTGTTAAATGGGGCTAACAAGACAAAATAATGTACGAGCTAATGAAATTTAATTGTGTGACATTGAGAATAACAACGGGAATAGTAGAACTGGTTCGGGTGATCCAAGCAATAGAGCGATGACACCTCGTGTGCCAGAAGCTGCTTTATATGATTGGGTTCAGCCAACCGCTGACAATCTGACAATCACAACTATAGCCCTTCAAATACAAACGGAGACATTACAAATCACAAACAACATGTCTTGAATATGCACAACAACACTAAAAGAACTTCTTGTCAATTTGTGTTACTCAAAGGAAGCTTAATGTAACACTGAAAGCTACTCGGCTCTTATTGTTTCCATTCTCGGTGACTGGAGAAGCACAAACTTGGTTAAATTCGCTCCTCATCAATTCCATAAACACTTTGGAGGAATTAGTCAAGTAGTTCATGAACAAATTCTATCCGCCCAATAAGACTACAAAGCAAATTGATGATATATTACAGTTCAGGCATAACCGATGAAAACGCTGCATGAGACTTGGTAACGATTCAATGGAATGTTGGTGAAGTGTCCACACCAGGCATTTCAAATAAGATGTTAGTACATAGGTTCTATATGGATTTAGCTGACAGTCTGAAGGCTAATGTTGATGCTTCATCCGGTGGAGCGTTCTTAAGCAAATTATTCACGGATTGTAAAATTCTTATTGACAAGATGACTCAGAATTCAGGCTAGATGATGAAGGAACGGACCCTCACCCAAATTGTTCATTCGGTGCTCTTGACCCAAATAATATAAAATTTAAAAAATATTGCCACTCTCATGACCCATATGAGTATGTTGACAAATAAAGTTGATGAGATGGGGACAACACAAGTTTATATTGTAGACACAAAAAATGGAGAAATTTTCACCCCATTAATCAGCCATATCTATGTCGTGGAATGACAATGGTGATAAGTAGAGATTCACTAAATACATACATTATGCGAACAATTATAGGGGACAAAGACAAGATGGACAATAAAACCAGTAGTATAGACCCGACCAACAACAGTACAATAACAACCATGTGGAAGCATGATCATAGGGACAAATGGTGCCCTACCAATGACAAACAAGGTATAATCAACAGTAGAAACAACAATTGACTTATCAACAATCGCAACAACAATAGGTGGCTAGACAAGAAGATGGTAACATGACCGAAATCAAGGGTATGTTGCAGCAGATTGTTGGGTAAAATGGTAAGACGCAAGAGAAGATAGGTGCACATGACTCCGCCATTAGAGAGATTTAAACTCAATTAGGCCAACTGTCTTTGGGACTGAATAATAGGCCTCAAGGAACTCTAAATGCAGACACTAACACTAATCTAAAAGATCACAATCCGAACCAGCTGGTGACAGTGAGTCTTAGGAATGTAAAAGATCTTGATAGAAAGCAAGAAATTACTTAAACCAGTTGGGAAATAGTGCAGCCTGCGTCAGTACCAGTTGACATTGATGAATTGACTAAGCTGACAGTAGTGAAAATTGAACAAGCACAATGTGATAATGCTAAAAATAAAGAAGTTGAACAACCTCAATAAGAAATTCTGTAAAAGGTGTCTGAGCAGAAAAATACACATGTAAGTAGCGAGATGCAACCCCAACACCATTCACCAAAGGCTAGTGAAACATAAGAAAGACGGTCAATACAAGAATTTCTTATAAATGCTAATTCGAATCCAATTGAATAGTCCTCTGATATATGCCTTGAAGGAAATGACAGGCCATGCAAAGATAATGAAAGATTTTATGTCTAGAAAGATTGACTTCCAGGTTCTCTCAACGGTGACTTTGATCCAAACTTGCAGTGTTGTGGTGACGAAGCCTATGGCTCAAAAGTTGTATGATCCCAAAAGTTTTACAATTCCATGCACATTTAAAAGTTATGCATTTGATAAAACATTGTGCGACTTGGGAGAGATTTTCAACTTGATGCTTTCGGCTATTTATACGAAGTTGGGAATTGGTAGAGCCAGACCGACATCCATGTTGTTGTAACTGGATGATCGAACAGTGAAGAGACCCACAATAATTCCTGATGATGTGTGGGTTAAAGTGGGAAAGTTTGTGCTTCATGCAGATTTTATTATTCTTGAAATCAAGTTGATGAAGAGATTCTCATAATTTTTGTAAGGCCATTCTTAGCCACTGGAAGAGCATTTATAGACCGTGAGACTGGAAAACTAAAGATGAGGTTGAACGATGAAGAGATCATATTCAATGTGCAACACTCTAGGAGGAGACCTAGTGAGTTTGAAATTTGTTCATTAGTGGAAGCAACTGATGTGATTTTACAAGAGGTGGATGAGACTCTTCATTCTAGAGATCTATTCAAAGCATTCTTAATTAACCTAGAAGAGGTTGATGGTGAGAACTTGGCAGAGTGGGTGTTGGACCTTGAAGGCCAATGATTTTGGAAAAGAGAACCTCAATTCGAACCTTTACACTTAGAAGAGAGGAAGACACCACCGGACAAGCCATCAATAGATAAATATCCACATTTGGATCTTAAACCGCTTCTAATCCATCTCAGGTATTCGTTCTTGGGACCTAATTCCACTTTACATGTTATTATCTCATCTGGTTTGTTAGATGTGCAGGTAGAATAACCTTTTCACATTTTGAGGGAGTGCAAGGCTGCTATTGCTGACATAAAGAGTATCCACTCGACTTTTTGTATGCCATATATTCTACTAGAAGTTGGACATAAACCTTCCAGGGAATATCAAAGAAGATTGAACAGAATGTGAAAGAAGTAGTGAAGAAAGAGGTGATCAAGTGTTTAGATTTGGGAATAATCTTCTCATCTAAGATAGCAATTGGGTTATCCCAGTCCAATGTTTTCCAAATAAAGGTGCGATAAATATGGTACAAAATAAGAATCATAAGTTGATCTCAACTATAACACTCATGGCTCGGCAAATCTGCATGGATGACAGGAAAGGCAAGTAAATAAAGCCACCCGAAGTGACCATTTTTCCTTTCCATTCATTGATCGGATGTTGGATAGACTGGAAGTGAGGTCCCCTTTTTTCTTGATGGATGGATACTTAAGGTAAAAGAAGATCTCCATTGCCCCCAAGGATAAAGACAAAACATCATTCACGCCAATATGGTATTTATGTCATTCGGAGAATGTCGTTTGACCTATGTAATGCACCTGCGACATTCCAAATGTGTATGCTGACCATTTATATTGATTTGGTGCATGATATTATGGAAGTGTTCGCGTTATTTCTGAGTGATAAATTCATTTTAGGAATTTCAAAAGAGCGCTAAAGAAGGGCATCAAGAAAATCTGATGATGAATTGGGAAAAGTGCCATTTTATGGTATAAGAAGTTATAATCTTGGGGCACATTATATCAAGGAAAGGTATTGAGGTTGGCCGACCCAAAGTGGATGTGATTAAAAAATTGCCTCCACCCATCTCGATAAAGGCAATAATGAGTTTCCTCGATCATACCAATTTCTACAGGAGATTTATGAAAGATTTCTCTAAAATTTATAACATGTTACATAAAATGCTTGAAAAAGATCACCCCTTATTGTTTTATGATGATTGCATGCTGGCCTTTGAGGAGCTAAAGAAGAAACTGGTGACTACACCCATCATCATTGCACTAGTCTAGGAGAAACCATTTAAGCTTATGTGTGACGCAAGTAAATATGCGGTACGAGTAGTGTTAGGGCAGAGGAAAGAGAAAGTTATGCATCCAAATCTACTAGTCAAGTAGAACCTTGAGTGGTGAACAACTAAACTACACAGTGACTGAGAAGGAGATGCTAACAGTGGTGTTTGCTTTCGGCAAGTTCAGGTCGTACCTAATGATCGAAGGTAATAATTTATATTGACCTTGCTACTCTCAGGTAATTGATTGAGAAGAAGGAGTCGAAGTTGCGCCTGATTCATTGGGTTTTACTATTACAAGAATTTGATTTATAATACGTGAAAGAAAGGTAACAAAGAATCTAGTGGCAAATCTTTTGTCTAGGATCAAATGTGCATAAAGAAAGTTGAAGTGGAAGAGATTTTGGAGACTTTCCTGGATGAACAACTATTATCAACAAGTCTTAAAGAGTCGTCGTGGTATGCAGATATTGCAAACTATTTGGCAAGTGGTATTGTTCCCTATGACTTGTCATCTGTACATAAGAAAATTTCTTTCGTGATTGTCGAATGTATTTTTGGGATGAGCCATATCTATTCAGGATATGTGTTGATAACATAATCTGGAGATGTATCCCCGAGATAGAACAATCTTTTATTTCGAAGGCTTGTCACACGCCCTAATATGGTGGCAATTTTGGAGGAGTAAGGACAACGAAAGAAGTGTTGGGGTCGGGTTTATTGGTTGTCGCTGTTCAAAGATGTGCATTTTTGGGTAAAAGTCTATGATGAATGCCAAAGGACTTGTAATATTTCCCGTCGACCTAATATGCCCATGAATCCAATTCAAGAGGTGGATGTATTTTATGTATGGGGAATTGACTTCATGGGGCTATTATTAGCTTCTATAGCAATAAGTCTACACTTGTAGCTGGGTACTACGTATCCAAGTAGAAATTGTTGCACTTCCTAAAAATAATGCTAAAGGAGTAATTGGATTCATGAGGAAGAATATTTTCACATGGTTCGACACTCCAAGAGCAATAACCAGTGATGGTGGAATGCATTTGTCACGCCCCGAACCTGGGCCTGGACGTAACATGACACTCGGTGCCTGACTACATGTGACCGAGCGAACCAACTGGCTGGCTGAATCAACATGTGATATCATAACATACTGAATGCAGAAGATGAACTAACACATGCTGATGTACTGAAAGTCTGAATAACATAAATCAAAGTGTTGAAACATTAATACAAGTCTTAAACATATATGTAGTCAACATTGCTTAACATGAAAAGTATGTGACTTTGTCTAACTATTACTCTAGTCTATGAAGCCTCTAATGAAGTAATAAAAGCACTGACTATCTATATATACTGAAATACTGTAAAGTGATTATAATGCCCTGAAAGAACTGGGGATCACCAAACAGCTGGTACGAGAATCCTAGCGCTCTGAATCCTAAACCTGTAATTCATTACATGCATCATGAGATGCATGCCCCGAGCAAAAGGGGCGTCAGTACATTTGAATTGCACTAGTATGTAAAACAACTAAAAGAAAGAATTGTAAGTACTGAAACTGAAAATGAGCTGGTAATTGAGAATTGATAACTGAAAACTGAAATAATAACTGCTGAAACTGAAACTGAAAGGATAATTGATAACTGATTACTGAACTGAATAAAGGAAGTAAGGATATGAATAATCCCTCTTCTGAATGATGAACAACATGTTTATCTGAATATTAAACTGCGGCCTCGGGCGCAATATATATGTGCACAACTGCGGCCTCGGGCCCAAGTATATGTATACATAACTGTGGCCTCAGGCCCAAAAATGCATAAAGCATAAACTACGGCCTCAGGCCTAAAGATGCATAAAGCATAAAATGCGGCCTCATGCCCAAATACAGGTGTTCAACATTCAGGGATTCAAAATCAGCTGAAAATCATACTGCAATACATGATACTGAAATACTGAATCACACTGAGTTATATGCTACTGGAATACTGAATCACACTGAGTTACATAATACTGGAATACCAAAATAAGACTAGATTGAGACATGTATTCTTGAACTGATTATGAACACTAAAACTTCAATTGTTTATGACATACTGAGTAATATATAATAAGATTCGGGGCATAAAACCCAAGTCTATATTGAATACACACTGAGATCACAACGTTAAGAATGAAAGTCATGAACGAGTTATGAAGCTAGAGAATAGAAGTTCTGCAACTATTCAAGGAACTGGGCTTAACTATATTTCTGAGGCAATTAATAAAGTTGCAAAAGAAACGTAATATAGGGAGAATCATTAACATTCCCAAACATAGAGAGTTAGCCTCACATACCTTGAGTCTGGCCTTCTAAGCGTATCATAACGTTTCGTCACCTCTTTCAAGGATAATCTATGGCAATATATATCAAGAGGAACCAATATTAGCACTAATTCTCATGTTTTAGTCACTAGGAATTATATCAAACACCCTTTGGGCGTAAAGCCTCATAGCCCTTAGTAATTGGTCTTTTCTTCACCAAGTTCTCGTTATGCTATTTCTAGGAGATTCTACAATCCCAGATAGATGTAACTAATACCATTTCTCATCACACAAATGTTTACAACAATCATAATTCAACAATAAAAAAACCCTAGCATAGTGCTTATGGTTCTCTTATCAAACCCATTCACTATTCTCCCAAAAACTCATCAATTCCTAGCTATAAATGCTTAGGGAGTAGAAGCATTACCTTTTCGAAGTGTACTCCTCTTGAATTCGAGTTCTAGGGTTTCCTTTCTCAACAATAGCGTTTCGATTGAATATCTAATGAGTGGAAGGATTTACCCATTCTAATAAGGTGTTGGAGGATTGAAATTAACTTAGAATCATCTTTAGAAATTACCTTGGATGATGGAGGGATCTTGGGAAAGTTGGGTTCTTGAGAGCTCCCGTTTCTAGAGTAGGTTTTTGTGTTTCGGGTGTAGGGGAACAAGGTAGGGATTTTAAATAAGTAAACACGCCCCAAAATTGAGAAGGAAAATAAAAATAACTCGAATAAGAAGTTCTGGCGTGAGGCACCGTCAGGGGCGCCAAACTTACTGTGCAAGGCGCCATAAGAGGCGCCAAAACTACAGTGCCTTGCACTGTCTGGGGCGCTAAAGTTATCGTTCCTTGCACTGTTAGGGGCGCTGATGTTAATGCCCTGGATAGTGCCTTGCACTGTCTATGGCTGTGAGTTTTTATGGCCTTGAAAACATGCCTCCCATAAACTTAGTCGATTCTATTGAATTTTATGCACCTCACTCTTGGTCTTGATTCTAAAATAATTGTTTACACCCATACTTATCCCGACATGAATTCACATGTCTAAAAGGTAACATTAATACTCATTTAATGCATCCACAACTAATCCGGATTTACGGGGTGTTACAACATTTTTGCAATAGAGCTTCGCAAATTTGCTAGAAAAGTATGGAGTTCGCTATAAGGTTGCAACACCCGACCATTCGAAATGAGTGGGCAAGTAGAAGTGTCCAATAGGGAAATCAAGAGTGTTTTCAAAAGACAATGAATGTCACTCGGATTGGTTGGGCATGAAAGGTTGACAATGCACTCCGGACTTATCGCCTTTATGAAACTCTAATTGGTATGTCACTGTATAAATTGGTATTTGGAAACGTGTGTCAGTTTTTGGTGTAGTTAGAACACAGAGCCTATGGGCTATAAGTCAGTTGGACCTTGACATGGAATCCACTGGCCCGAGTAGAGTCATAAAACTTCATGAACTTGATGAGTTCCGTCATCATACATTTAAGAGCACCATGTTGTACAAAGAAAGAATGAAGATGATGCATGACAGAAATATTCTTGAGGGAAATTTTAAGCCTGGAGACTTGGTATTGTTGTACAATTCAAGACTGAGGTTGTTTCCAGGCAAAAGTCAAGATGGTCACGACCGTTTTGTGTAGTAGAGGTATTTCCTTTGGGAGCAGTGGAGGTCAAATCGGAGGATGAAACCAATACTTTTTGAGTCAATAGGAAGAGTTTGAAGCACTATTAAGGCATGGTTGAGGAAGGATGAGTTATCTCAACCATTTACTTGAAGACCCGTGAGGTTGATTAAACTGAGTCGTTTCGTAACGTTAAATAAGGTACTCCCTAGGAGACAACACATGGTGATATTGTATTCATCATGGTATGACATTGACTAAGGCGCTTGTTAGGAGGAAACTCAATTCTTAGATTAGATGTAGTGGTGAACTATTTTTTATTTTGGTTTCGTAGGTGGTTTAACAAGTTGGCTTGGTGTGATTGTTACATGTTTTGCCAGGTCTTGGAGCTAACAGGATGAAAGATGTGCCTAGGAGTCGAATGTCAGGGAAGAAGCACATGAAAGGAATGGCAAATGGATAGGAAAATACGTGAAAGTGTGGGGGAAGAGTCCAAAGCGCAGAGGACACCGTGCTACGTGGCGCCTCGCATGCAATGAATTCTTCCCCTATCCATACATCGTACGCCTTAAGGCATAGTGGACCTTGCGCCATAAGGCGCATCACACCTATCCTTCCTTTCCCCTAGCATCGCATAACATGCCCTAGGGCGCTGCCTCACTCCAGAAGGCGCCACACGCTAGAAGAGGCTTGTGTTTGAGCTCGCCTCGCGCGCACAATGGAGGCCTTTAGGTAAGTCTCTTAATTTTATCTATTCTAATTTTTACTCAACCCCACCCACATAGACTTGCCCCGCTGACTCTTAAGACCATTCTACCACTATCTTATTATACACACCCACAACTCCAAATGACACTACCATCTTTCCTTCTCTTGTATATTTCAACTTGAACACACACACACAATCACACACGTCCCCCTCCCCCCTCCAAGAGCTCTCTTCTCTCTCTCTCTCTCTCTCTCTCTCTCAAGTACTCTTCTCTTTCCCTTGCTTTCTTGTCTTTCTTATTTTTTGTGGTGTTAGTTAGTAAGCCTTGGTAGCATGCTATAATGGTGAAGCTATAATGAATTTGATCTCAACCCCTCTTAAACCATAAGAAATCTTGTTGTTGTTGCATGAGTGTTTCCCATTCAATTCCCAAGCCGATTTGGGAGGATGAGGTAATCCCTCACCCATAAAGGAACGCATACATAATTGTGCACGCCAAACATTTGATAAATTACCTCAAAAGTGATTTTAGTCCTAATTGGAGCCCGAGTCTCCAGTATTGAATTATTTGTATGGGCGGAATGTACTTGAAATTCAAGTGTGGGTTGGCTCATCGGATCCATGATAAGTTGATAAAATGTGCTTGAAATTGTTGGCTTGATAGTAAAATGCTCGAAATTTTTAATGGTATTGTCTTTAATTGAAGGTGAAGTCTGAGTAACACACGATTCTTTGAATTAGCATACGATACAACTTTAAGTGTGGGGTTGTTACGACCCATTTATGTTATACCTCTTTGCTCATGATTTGATATCAGGTGTGTTGACAGATAGTTATGTATGGTTCATCCTACACCTCAGGCTAAAGCCCCACCTAAGGCCAAAGCTTTATAAAAATCTAAGGCTACCTCGTTAATCTCGTCCAATTTCACTCCTCCATTTGAGGATATGAAAACGGTCGATGCAATAATAATATCCAACAGAGCCAGGATCGAATTCCACAAGGAGTTATGAACATGTTGTGTGAAGCAAGTTGGGCATCAAAATCGACATTATTCTCCATCATTTTCTTGAACATGTTCTCAATATGACCCATTTTGTTGTTGGAGGAACTTGGATCATGAGAAGGATAAGGAGGTGGGTTGCTTGGTTGTTGGTACATCGGCGGCCTTTGAAAACCCGACCCCTGATTTTCTTGGTTGTTGTTCCACCTGCCTTGGTTGTTTTCTCCCCAATTGCCTTGATTATTATTGTTTTCCAATTCCCTTTGTTATTGCTTCCACTCCAATTGCCTTGATTGTTTCCACCATTCCAATTACCTTGGTTGCTAGAATTCCAATTGCCTTGATTATTCGAAGGTCTTCATTATTGGTGACTGGGCCTTGGTAGTTTTTTCTTTGCCCTTGAAAGTTGTTCACATATTGGACCTCTTATCTTGATCATTGTAAGAATCTCCTTGATCAACCCCACTATCATCTTGCACAAAATTGTCCACTCTTTGTCGCACTTGTGGACTTCTTGTTCTTCTCTTCTTTACCATCATATTGACTCCATCCATAACATTAACTTGCCTTGGGTTTTGCACTTGTTGAAGTTGAGCCTTTGCCAACTGGTTCATTGTGGTTGTCAACTCGGCTATGACTTTCCCATGGTCATGTAAATCTTTATGAAGAAGAATCACATCTGGATCACCTTGTGGAACATTGGCTCTAGATTCCCACGCTGATGAAGTATCCGCCATATCATCCAAAATATCACACACCTCTACATAAGGTGTAGTCATGAAGTTCCCACTGGAAAGTTGATTCACTACACATTGGTTGGTGGTACTGATCCCCCGATAGAAAGTTTGTCGAATCTCTCATCATATCATTGTTGGGGCACTCTTTCACCATTGTCCTATATCTTTCCCATATCTCTTGTAGTGGTTCATTTGGCTCTTTCTTGAATGCATAATTTCATCTCAAAGAATGGCCATGTGCCCAGGAGAGAAGTACTTTGAAATAAATTTCTCCAAAAGTTCATCCCAAGTACGAAAGGAATGATTTGGCAAACGCTCCAACCTATATAAAGCTTTCCCCCGTAAAGAGAAGGGAAAAAGCCTTAGTCTCAAAGCATCCTCGGAGACATTTGTTTGTTTGCTTCCCCAACATGTATCAATGAACCCCTTCAAATGTTTATATGCATTTTGACCCGGTGCATCGGTGAAGAATCCGCATTGCTTGAGCAAAGTGAGCATCACATTGTTTATTTGAAAGTCGGCTTCCCCAATACGGGGTAGGACTGTAGCACTTACATACCCTTCATTCGGCAACACCCAGTGTGGAGCCACCCGTGGTGGAGGTGGAGGTGGAACGCGAACATTGTCTTGAGGCGGTCGGCCTCGTCTATTGGCTTGAGGTTCAAGAGGGACCTCATCCATTGCATCATCATCAACGTCCACATCCTTCATGGATATATTTTCAAGCTCATTGTTTTCCATGATTTCACCTACAATACTCACACGTTAGTAAGCAAGGAAGGAAAAGAAGATATTCCAAAAACACACCTAAATTTATAGCCAACATTGTCTCCCTGGCAGCAGCGCCAAAAATTGATCTCATCCAATTTCACTCCTCTATTTGAGGATATGAAAACAGTCGATGTAGTAATAATACCCAACAGAGTTGGGATCGAATTCCACAAGGAGCTATGCGAATGGGTGTTAGTAGTATATATCTTAGTGCGTGAATTTGTATATCTAAATTTGCACTTCCGCAATATTGGATTTTGTTTGAAAATCTGACTTAAACTACGAGTGCGATTATAAGAATGAAACTAGGAAATTAATTTTGGTTTTTTTTCAAATGATAAAAAGGCCTAGGGATATGACCTTCACCTAGGTGTTTGCTTAATGAGTTGTAAACTATAAAGCTTGTTTTATTGGTAGGGGTGTATTATAGCTATCAACACTCAAGTACCCACTCAATACCTCTCGGTCAGAGAGTTATTTTGCCCAGCTTGGCTTTCTCAAGTCCAAAGGAGTATTGAACAAAGCAGTTGGTAATAAGCTCAAGTCAGGTTTTACTTTCTCTAGGCTCAACCCTTTATTTGGGGTTATGAATCTCTCGATTGACCTAATTTCTTGCTAGCCAAGCTTTTCTAGACTAAGTCTCTCTTTCTCAAGTAGATACCAAGTCAAAAAGGCATGAAATAATATTTGTAGCCATTATTCTTAAAAGAAAAGTAAGAACGAGGCTAGATAATCAACACCCAACCATAAACAAGAAATATATAAAACACCCATTAAGTTTACACACTAGGGTTGGATCACAACCCTAGTGAAAATCTAGTTACTCATGCTGAAATTAGAAGAGAATAGAGAAGAAGTGATAATTAAACCCATATTCATAATTAAAATGATGAAAGCAATATTCAAAAATCTCAAAATAGGAAAAACTACTAAATAGAGCAAAGGAAAACGTCTAGAGTGGTTATTGATGTCAAAAGTTGACCTAAAAAGTGAAACTCTTCTATTTATGCAGTGTTGGAATTTTCAACAAATATGCCCTTTCGGAAGTTCTGCGGCTGCACAATTCCATATGTGTATGCACTTTGCTTCAGCCTGGCAGGAATGAAAACTTGCGGCCGCATAATTCTAATCTACGATCGCATTTCTCTTTTTCAGCGGTCTGCACATTTCTGAGTGCGGCCGCACCTTGTTCTTCTGCAGACTACACAAATGTGACTGCGGTCGCGTAGCTGTTCTTCTGCAGCCACACAATAATTGTGCGGTCTGCACTTCTATTGAATTAAGATGCAGGTTCTCTGAACGTTTGCTCTTGCTCGGGTTCTGTGGCCGCACATGTCATGTATGGACCGCACTTTGCACTTGTCTCTGATAGGATTTTCTTCACAATCTACGTCCTCAAATGATAATCTACGGTCCACACTTTTGAGCTTCCGTGCATGTTTTTGTCCTTAGTTCAGATCACTCCTTCTTGAGTTGGATTTCATCCTTGGGGATCATTTTCCACTATTGCTGCAATTACATATTTCATCAGTTTTTGGGAACATGTTTAAACACGTTTGGACTAAAACAAAAGCATAAAGGTGATAATAAGTAGTCATAATACCCACTTATCACTCGTGCTCACCACCACTAAATAAAAGGATTAGAAGGGTTTCCTAGTAGCAAAAGTAAAGGGGTGCAAGCACTGACAGCTGTTGCGGTGTCACAACCTCAGGTTAGGGGTGAATGAGAGTATGTGATTAAGAGTGTACCTCCTTCTGGAAAAAAAAGGGTGGTATAGGAAGTGTCGTCCCAAGAGTTATCATCCTGACTTGGCAGTAGAGGTGCTAAGGTTGAAGTTGCACCGCCCTCAAATTTTGGCAAGTTGTCCATGACCTGGGCCCAAGCTTTGTGTTTAAAAATTTAGGAGACGCAAACCTCAGGTTGATTAGGGAGTATTATGTCAGATGGAATCTTTAGGATGAAGAGTAGTTGATGCATATCCATGGGAATTTGTTCCACATTTCTACTAGTGCATTGTGCAACCATTTGGCGACACATGATGTTCCGCTTGCACCCTTGAGAAATCATTGCTTAACGTCCTACAAAGATATTAGACACCTTGTATGGTGTCCACTCTAATGCTACATGGACTTGAGATAAAAGAATTTACAGCCACATCACCTTACCTAAGAAGAAGTTCAATAATGTTGCCAAAATTTGGTTAAGGCTGCTGAACACGAGGCTACTACCATGTGATCATAAAACGAACATTGGTAAAGACAAAGTATGCCTTGTGTATTTTCTGATGACGGTGCAACGAGTTAATATGGGGTAGTTGATACGCAACCAGATGTCCTAGATACAAAAAAGTAATAGCATTGAAAGGATTTTCTTTGTAATATGCGAAACTCAGTATCTGCGGGCCGAGGTGGTTGATGAGGAACAAGACTTTTACATGATCATTCACGTCATGCCACATGCCACTGACATTTTTAGTATCCGAGTGGGAAGGATGAGGATAGTGTCTCTTCATTGAACATTGTCGGGCATCAAGCTTGTGATAATATCTTCATGGCCCAATTCTACGGGATGCTGGATTTGTAGTTGCACATTGGTGGTAGGCCTGCCACTCAAGAGGAGCGAGCACAGTTAAAGTAATGAGGGAACTTGGGATGACTTTTGAGTGAAGCAGATGGAAGGAATAAAGGTGCACTTGTATTTTTAAGGAAACACCGCTATAGGGGAGGGCAAAATACAAAATAAAAAGTAAAAAACAAATATGTAGTAAAAGAAATGAGTACATATTGTCCTTGCTAGTGAAAACACCGCTAGAGGGAGGGAAAAATACAAAAGAAAAAGTAAAAAACAAATATGTAGTAAAATAAATGAGTACATAGTGTCCTTGCTAGTGACTGTGATTTAGAGTAGTGCTTACAGAAAACGGGAATATCACACCCCAAAATCAAGGAGCACGACCGGCGCTCAAGCGAGTAAACCCCACTGAGCAAGTCTGTTAGATTTCATTGTACCCAAATTAATCTATGAATAAAGAGGAGATGTACTCCATTAATCAAATTCTTAAGGTATTTCATTACGACTTCCGTTTCATTTCCCTTAGCAATTTCATTCATAATTTTCAAAATATTACAAGTTTATAGATTTAATGAAAAACATGTTTTACCAACTACCAACATTTCTAGTTTCATTCCCAACATCAAGCACCACCCACAAACTGTCTACGGAGACTCTAAGTACAACCGAAGAGTAATAAGGAAATTCCGGCAACAAGGCTCCGGTTATACCTCAAAACATGATAAGAGAATGAACAAAAGATACACGACATGACCCGGGGATGAAGTGGGGCTCACCAAGTTTGCTGGAAAGAGAATACCGCTATCACTGATCGATGCCGCCTGCTGTGGAACTACATGTATCAATCAAAGATACAACGCCCCCAGCAAAAGGGACGTTACTACCGTCGAAGCGCACTATTATCTATAGCTAAAAGTCCTATTTCAAAATAGAATAACCATATAAGAAGAGAAACCATAGAAAATAGCAAGTCACACTCAACAATGTCTAAATGTCGAATAAAAACATTAAAGTTTTCATGAATACGAAAATAATATATAGTTTTGGCTGGGAGATCATTAGCACCGATATACCACCGCCTTTGATAGCACATAGTCCGATCACAACCGATCAGCTAGGCCATCTCCCCACGGACAATGTAGTTTGACATGGTGATGCGAAAGAAAGTTGTTACGGGAGTGGTACCACCATGTGCACAACATGGAGTCTGATCTCCACCCAATCAGCTAGGCCGCCTTCCCACATATGTTGTGTGGGTTGACATTTCCCATTCACAGTTGTTACTAGGCTCATCCCAATTGAGGGGAATTATTAAAATTTAACCAATATTCCAATTTCATCCTATGCAAGGGGAAATAATCACAATCTGCCCCTACACCGGCACGTGTAGTTTCAGGTGTGGGCCTTATGACCCACCCTTCCTCGGTTTTGCCAATGATACTCCAAAAAATATTTTTAGTTTGGTTTTCACACAAAGGTAACATAAATAGAATGTATTCACCTCAGAATCTTTCACATTGTATAGATCATTTTAGCATTTTCATACATCCATATTAATAATATCTCCTTGGCTCTTTGGGCCTTTCATAATATTCTTTATTTATGGCATGACGGTCGTATTTTTTATTCCATACTTTCACTTCTTTTAATTTCTAGGTTCATCAACAAATTACCTGCATATAAAGTATTTCAGAAATCATATACCTCAAGTTCATTAGTAATGGGACTTTAAACACAAAGGATTCTTTCCAAAGTAGGGTACATACAACCAACAATTGAAACACACATCAAAGCCAGAAACAAGCAAATACACCAATTATTCTTGAATTGCACTTTTTCAATCACGACAATGTACAATTCCAAACATCGGAGTATACAAGAACGCATATCACATTGGATGTATTTATAAGGTAAAGCATTTTCTGAAATGGCCACTTATGGGCATAAATTGAGTAAGAGCTTTTAGGCAAATTCTACTTTTAGAAGTCATTTTAAAATAGTTGAGTCGAGGCTCATTTCATAATCTGTTTCACATTTCGTATTTCATTGGCATCACTAATCACAATCATACACGTTGGCCACACTCTATTTCCTCAATTCACTTATTTCATTATTTTTTTGAACATCTTTAAACATTATCAAAAATAAGACGCACTTAATCAACACATTTGGTACACATAGGAGCAATTAGGAGCATTAAGCACATCGAATTTTCCTCACCCAATTGGTATACTAGTTTTCATTTAAAATATGACTAAAAGCCATACCATTTTAATAAGAAAACCATACTTTGAACATTTAGCTTTCGATATAAGGCTCATTCGGGATAATCAAGTTTAAAAGTTTATAGGGGATAACTCGGAATGTAGAAATTAGGGATTTTGGGCCGGTCATACTTAAACGTACGAAAACATTATGGAATTAAATTCTGAGAAAGAAAGTTTAGCCAACATACCTTGTTTGAGCTCTCCTTAAGTTACTAAAAAACACAAACACTTCTAGCGATAACAATCTATAGGAAGATAGTGAACATTGGTTAATAATTAAATGGATTCCCGTGATGTAACTCTCTTAGGGATTTTGTCAAACACCCATCATGCAAAATAGACTAGAAGGCTCTAAAATTGTAATCCCTTCCTCCCTCAACAGATTTCAACAAGAAACTACCCACAATGGTTCCTTAATCCCACACACTACAACCTAGTGTCACATGCATGGCCTATTTCTAATCCCACAACACATTTGAACTCTTAACCTCTTGCATGAAAGCTTTTAGCAGAAGGACTTACCCGGGTGGATGATAATCTAGTGGCTAGCTTCCTTGATTCTTGAAGGTTGAGCAAGAATTGAAGAATTTTTTTTGATGAAGAACACTTTCTCCCTCTAGGACTATCTTTCTCACTGTAAGTATTCAGAAAATAGGCTCAAAATGGACTATAGCATGAGATATATCGACATATGATCGGGTCTAAGAATTAGAAATTTGGAGCCCCGACACGGATCTGCGGTCGCATATGCGTCCGCATAATGGTTATGCGATCTGCGAAATGACCGTGAAAAGTGGCCCTCGGGGACTTGAATTTTTTGCGTCGGTTTGCGATCAATATTCGGTTCGCATACCTGTTATGCGGTCGCATAATGCGCCGCGGAACCTCCCTTCGCAAAAGTCCAAGGACGATTATGCGACCAAAGTGCGACCCGCCAAATGTATATGCAGTTGCTTAATTAGCCGCGAAATTGACCTCAAATTTGGCAAAAAAGACTGCCTCACTCTGCGGCCATTCTACGGCCCGCGGAGTGATTATGCGGACGTATAATGGGCCGTAGAAATGCACACTCCTGCAAAATATTTTCCTTTAACTCTATAGTGTACTGTTCAATCCAAAAAGTCCAAACCTACTGTTCAATCCAAAAAGTCCAAACCGTACTTCTGAACACTTTAGCTCAACTTGGCACCACAAGACCTTAAATTACTCAGTGAAATTTTCTAGGGCCTTATAAGGAACATATCCTGTGTGATCTTAATTGTGATGTTTGAAGTGGGTTGAAGAAATATTGCGCTTAAAGTTGACTATATAATGTGTTAAAGTGCTTAAGTAAGTTATCCACTATTACATATATTTGTCCTACCTATCCCTTTGCACACGTTACAACCATAACAAGGTCCTAGTTGATTTTGGACCGAGTGTGCCTATATTAGTAGAAGTTTACATAATAGGTAACATATAGTACAGTTTTTGTGCATGTGATTTGTTATGATGGCACATGGTCTTATGATGGATAGGTAATGTTATTATACTTCTCTATTATATTGAGTATTAAAGCCTCGAGTAATATGTGACATTGAGTTAGTTCTCGAGATTAGGATTGTTATGGGCATATTGTTCATGTTTTGAAATATTTTTGAAAGTTGGCATGAGTTTTGAAAACTATTTGTTGGATGCATATGATAAATCCTAATTGTTCCTATTAACCATGTTCATGGGTGTAGATTCTTAGAAGGTGCAATATCATGAGTTGTTTGGGTTTTGATTGACTCGAGGATGAGTAACGTCGTAGTGATCCGGTTGGTCATTTTGCTTTATAAAATCATGTTCCCCAATTTGAGAATTCCCATATGTGCCTTCCTATTTTATGACTTGCAGTGTCGGGTTGTTGGGTTTGAAAAGGTTCGAGTTGAATTCGGAACACTTAGTTCCATAGTAGTGGCCTAAGGTGGCCAAGTTTTATTTAAGTCAACGCTTTGAGTAAATGATCTCATAATCGGATTTGAAGGTTCCGATAGGTTCGAATGGAGATTTTGGACTTTGATCGTATATATGGATCCCGTTTTGGGCGGTGTGGGAGCGATTTGGTGGTTATTGTTTGATGTTGGCATTCTGAAGGTTTTAGGGTTTGATAAATTTGACTGGTAGTGGACTTTGGTCGTTTCAGATTCTGTTGGATATTCCGAGTTGTCTAAGCATGATTTGCCACGTTCCGAGTTGGTCGACATAAGTTGGAGTTCGGAAAGTTGATTAGCTTGATTTGCCTCTGGAGCAATGTTGAAGTTGGATGATTTTGCTTTTATATGGTGTGCATCATGATGGCAAATAAGGTATCTCTTTGTAGAGTGTTTTGTGGAGCAAGTGAAGAATTTTTCTTCGTGATCACAAAAGATGCATCGCGATAGCGGTTGATGGACTGGTTGTGCTTCATATTCGCGCGATGATGGTCGTGAATGCGATGTGTTAGAGGGGCTGGCCTAGGTTGGAAATTGTTATTCGCAATTGTTGCGATGGCTTTCATGACCGCGTATGAGGAAGTTTTGGGGCTGGAGTCTTTTTCCTTCGCATTCGGGCAATTGGGCTTGCATTCGCGTAGGCTTGGTTGGTTATGGGTAGCATTCGTGTGAGGTCCTTGGTGTTCAAGAATGAGGGGAACTAGGCAGAGGCAATCTTTGCCTTCACGATTGCAAGGGTATTTTCGCGATCGCGAAGCAGGACGCCATGGCAAGAGTATAAATTTCAATTTCGGAACTTAGCTCATTTCATCTTATTTTCTCTTTTCTTGGGATATTAAGGCTTGTTGAAGAGCCATTTTCATCAAGTATCTCTAAGTAAGTGATTCTTACTTGTTGTGATCTAAATTCATGAATTATATATGGATTTGTTCATGGCAATTAATAGAAATTGTGGGATTTTTCTAGAAAACCTAGGATTTGGTAAAAAGGGGATTTTACCATGAAATTGGACATGAAATAGGAAATAAATTATACCTTTGAGTTCGTGATGCTATGGGTAATAGTTTTCTTCGAGAATTTTCAGAATCCGAGTGCGTGGGCCCGGGGTTTACTTTTATTGACCATTCGTGTGGGTTGAAAATTTTCCTAAATGTTATATTATGGGGTTTTGAGTTTGTTTGATTGGTTTGTACACTCGTTGGCTAGATTCGGATCGATTGGCATTGCTTTGAGATGTTAGGGAGGGTTGGAGGTGATTGTCGGATTGGAAGCAAGGTAAGTCTATTGTCTTATCTTGTAAGGGGAAACTTATCCCCGTAAGTTTGCTATGTGCTATGTGTTATGAGAGCTACGTACATAAAAGGTGACGAGAGTCCGTGCGTATTCTAGATTCTTGATATGTTTGGTTAGACTTAGACGTTCATCATGTCTTAACTAAACTACTTAAATTAATCTTGCCTGTTTAGATACTCAAATCATGACTGAGCTTGAGACTAAAATATTCATTGTTTACCGAGCCTTGTTACTTTAAGATTTGACGGGATACTTGATTATCGGTAGAGTTATGCCTTCTCTTACATACGTATAATCGTATTGTAATTACTTTATCGGTAGTTTCGTGACCAATTAAACTCTCACGTATCTTTGCAAGTTGGGCTACAGACCCATTTAAAGTTTCACTATTCTTATGGGAGTGAGTTGTTTGCCTCGGCAGTATTATGAAATATTTTTATGGCAGCGGGCCGGTTGCCTTGGCAGTATTATGATATACACTTGTGGGATCAAGTCATACGACCTCGGCAGTATCATGTAACACCACTCTTACGGGATCGGGTTGTCTGCCTCGGTAGAATCGTGCGTAAAAGTAGGATAAGGAGTAAGTGCATATTTGAGTACCTTGACCGGATTTGACTTTTCCACCTGATATTGGACACATTTATTCCATTAGAGGCAGTATTTAGTATTTGATGATTTCGTATTTATTCTTCTATTGAGAATCATGTTATACATATTTATCTATTTTACTGCTACTAGATAGGCTTCATACCTGCCTATTTTTATGTACATCGATTTTTGGACCACCTATAAGTGCCGATGTCGATCCCTCACTACCACTTCTTTGAGGTTATATTAGATACTTACTTGTATGCGTTGATTTATTTACTCACACTATACTTCTGCACTAATTGTGCATGTATTAAGACATGTACTTCAGGTGGTTACCCGGGCACGTAGAGCACTTGCTGGGAGACTTAGTGGTGAGTTGACTTCTATATTTTGGCCCGCAACACACAAAGTCTTCTTCCTTTGCACTTATTGTATTTTGTCTACTTTTTATTCCGTCAGTAGTTGTAGTAGTGTTGTATATTCTAGTAGTTACACTTGTGACCCCGGATTTTGGGGATTTTGACATATGTTCATGGTTGTATTGCTATTATGTCATTCAGCTTAATGTTTTGTTCATGTTTCATTTTTTGATACAGATGTTGGTATTTCATCATGATTTCTAAACCTACTTCCTCTTTTTTATTTCAGCTACTTGATTTAAAAGTGTTATGAATGGTCGATTATTGTGATGATTTATGTTAGCTTGCATGATGGTAGCATTGGGCGACATCACGTCCTTTGTAGGTAAATTAGGTCGTGACTTCTTGGTATCAGAGCACTAGGTTCATGTAGGTTTCACGAGTCATAAGCAGACCTAGTAGAGTCTTGCGGATCGGTGCGGAGACGTCTGTACTTATCTTCGAGAGGTTATAGGGTGTTAGGAAAACTTCTCTTTCTTCATTTCATATCGTGTTGTCAAAGTTGTTCTAAGTCTAAAATCGTTCTCTTATTCTCTCACAAATAGTGAGAATGCGTGTGATGGCATCATCTGGTAGCAGAGGGGCTGCACCCCCCGGTTGTCAGAGGTAGAGGGGAGGCTGGGAGAGGGCAGAGCTTCTATTGGGGGACAAGGGCATCCCAGAGTTCCCTAGTGGCACCACCAGTGGATCCAGTGAAGGATCTTATTATTGCGGAGCAGAATGAGATACCTTTAACTGAGTTGGTCCCAGTAGAGTTCACGACTGGGCACTAGTTTCAGTAGGTAATGGGTTGGGGTTTATGGACTTTATGACTCATGACGAACTATTTCTAGTATACGTGATCACAAATAAGAATAGACAGGGAGACTAGACCCTTATTGCTCATGTGCCTATGCACGTTGTTCCTACTTATTTGATCCTCATGGGTACTACCCGGGGAAGTTTAGCCGATTGCAGTGGCTAGAGCAGTGACCAGACCCGCCGCAACCGTCAAGGAACAGAAGCGACTGGATAAATTTACTAGACTTCATCCTCCTACTTTGTTAGTGAGCCGTTAGAGGACCTACATGATTTCATTTACCGTTGTAGAAAAGGGATGCATAATATAGGACTAGTGGAATACAATGGGGTAGACTTCCCCATTTTTCAGTTGAAGGGGAAAGCTCATAGATGGTGGCTGTCTTATCTTCTGGGTAGGTTAGCAGGTTCACCTCCATTGACTTGGGATTAGCTCACACACCTCTTCGTAGAGAAGTATATTCCATTATCCCAGAGGGAGGAGTTACAGGATCAGTTTGAGTGGCTCTAGCACGGATAGATGTTTGTGACCCAATATAAGGTGAGATTCACTAAGTTGTCTCGTCATGAAGCTATATTACTTCCCTTAGAGGCGAAGAGGGTGTGGATATTTATTGTGGGCTTGCACTACGGTATTTAGGTTACCATGTCCCGAGAAGAAGATTTGGGGACTTCTTTTCACCGGGCTATGGAGATAGCTCGGAGGATCCAGCGTATCCGCGATTAGAGCAGAGAGGCCACGTCGAGGGACAAACAACCTTCGTATTCTGGAAGGTTCAGTGGTTCTCCATATGGGGGCAGAGGCCAGTTCAGGAAGGGCCATTCTAGTAGGACCATTTATTCAACACCACAACCTATCTTACTTCAGCATTATTATAGAGAGTACCCACCGTCCACTGACTATTTAGGGTTTCTCTAGTGCGAACTCAAGTTATCAGCGCCAAATTCAGAGCAAGTAGTTTCCCACATCTTGAAGTTATTTTGAATATGGGGAGCTTGGTCACATGCCCCCAGTCTTTGTGGTAAGGCAGTGCAGCAGGGCAATCAACCCATGATTACATCACTAGTTATCGCACCACCTGTCCGGCTGGCCAGAGGTAGAGGGCAGGTGGGTAGGGCTCTCTAAAGGTGGAGTCCAGTTAGGTGACACTCTGGCCAGATTTTATGATTTTCCAGCTAGGTCAAAGAAGTAGCATACGATGTCGTGATCACATATATCATTTTCGCCTGTCGTAAAGATGCATCAGTACTATTTAATCTATGGTCTACCTATTTTTATGTATCTTCTATTTTTTATCCTAATATGGATGTATCTCGTGAGTCTTTGGGTGCCCCTGTTTATGTGTCCACACTGGTGGGTGATTCAGTAATTATGGATCGGGTTTACTAATCATGTGTGGTGACTTTCTTTTGATATGAGACAATAAAAAATCTTCAATTGCTCGATATGATTGACTTCGAGGTTATCCTTGTCATAGATTGTTGTCCCCGCATCATGCCATTCTTGATTGCCATGCCAAGATAGTTACATTGGTGATGCCAGAGTTTCCTAGACTGGAGTGGAGATGTTCATCTAGTAGTGCATCCTGTGGGGTTATTTCTTTCTTGAAGGCTCAACATGTGGTTGAAAAGGGTTTCTTGACCTATCTGGCCTTTGTTAGAGATATTGCTATGGAGACTCCCACGATAGATTTAGTGTCTGTGGTGAGAGTGTTTCTGACATATTTCCTGTTCACTTACCAAGCATGCCACCAGATCGTGATATCGACTTCAACATTGATTTGGTGCCAGGCACCCAGCCTATCTTTATTCCGCATTATCATATGGTTCTTGCAGAGTTGAGAGAGTTGAAGGAGTAGTTTCATTAGTTTTTTAGAAGAGATTCATTAGGCCGAGTGTTTCGCCTTAGGGCACACCAGTGTTATTTGTGAAGAAGAATGATGGCAGTGTGCATATGTGTATTGATTACCGCCAACTTAATAAGGTCACCATTAAGAACAAGTATTTGTTGTCGCGTATTAATGAATTATTTGATCATCTCTAAGGTGCTAGAGTGTTCTCAAAGATCGACTTGACATCAGGTTTCATCATTTGAGGATTCGTGCTTTGGATGCTTTGAAATGGCTTTTTGGACTGGATATGGGCACTACGAGTTTCTAGTGATGTCTTTCGGCTTGACTAATGCCCAGGTGGAATTTATGGATTTGATGAATCGAATATTCAGGCCATATCTTGACTCTTTTGTTATTTTTTTCATTGATGACATATTTATCAACATGCGTAGCATGGAGGAGCACGAGCATCATTTGAGAGTAGTGCTTCTTACTTTGAAGAATATAAGTTATACGCTAAGTTCTCTTATAGCCAGTTCTAGTGAGATCCTATGGATTTCTTAGGGCATGTTGTATCAGGTAAGGGTATTATGGTGGATCCCAGGAAGATCAAGGAATTTTAGAGTTGGCTCGTCCTACCACAACGACTCAGATCAGGAGTTTCTTGGGGCTAGTGGGTTATTATCATCAGTTTGTGGAGGACTTTTCGTCTATTGTAGCTCATATGACTAGATTTACCCATAAGGGTCTTCATTTCAGGTGGTCTAATGATTGTGAGAAGGCGAGCTTTCATAAGCTCAAAACTGCATTGACTATAGCACTGGTGTTGGTTTTGCCTTTCGGTTTAGGGATGTACGTTGTGTACTATGACGCTTCACGTGTTAGGTTGATTTGTGTATTTAAGAAGAAGGGGGGAGTGATTGCTTATTATTCTCACCAATTGAAGCTCCACCAGAAGAATTACCACATGCACGATTTGGAGTTGGTTGTGATAGTTCATGCTCTTTAACATTTGGAGGCAATATCTTTATGGGGTGTCATATGAGGTCTACACCGATCACCGCAGTTTACAACATAGATTTAAAAAGAAGTATCTTAATTTGAGGCGCTGGTGGCTTGAGTTACTGAAGGACTATGATATCACCATTCGTTATCATTCGGGAAAGGCGACTATGGTGGCGGATGCCTTGAGCAGAAAGGTCGAGAGTATGGATAGTTTTGCATTCATTCCACCAGAGGAGAGGACATTGGCTTTGGACATTCAATCCTTAGCTAACCAACTTATGAGGTTGGATATTTCAAAGCCCAGTCGAGTTCTTGCATGAGTAATGGCCCAGTCTTCTTTGTTTGAGTGGATTAAGGCTCGTTTGTATGATGACCTGCACTTGTTGGTTCATAGAGAGACGATACTATTATTTGATGTCAAGGAGGTGAGTATTGGTGATGATGGTGTTCTGCAACTCCAGGGTCGCGTATGTGTTCCTAATGTTGATGGCCTGAGAGAGTTGATTCTAGAGGAGGCACACAGTTCATGTTATTCCAATAATCTAGGTGCCATGAAAATGTATCGTGACCTGAGGCAGCATTACTTGTGGCGGTGGATGAAGAAGGACATAGTTGATTATGTATCTAGGTGTCTGAATTATGAGCAAATTAAGCACAAGCACTAGAGGCTAGGCAGTTTACTTCAGCATATGGTTACACCTAAGTGAAAATGAGAGTGCATCACTATGGATTTCATGGTTGGCTTACCACGGACTTTGAGGAAATTTGATGCTATTTGGGTCATTGTTGATTGACTAATCAAGTCTTCACACTTTATTCTTGTGATGACTATGTATACTTCGAAGAGGTTGGCCCATATTTAAATTCAGGAGATCATCTGGTTGCAAGGCGTGCTGTTTCCATTATATCAAATTGAGACACTCAGTTCACTTTGTATTTTTGGAGAGCGGTACATATTAAGTTGGATATTGGGTTAGAGATCAGTAAAACCTTTCATCCGCAAACTGATAGGCAGTCGGAGCAGATAGTTCAAATTCTACAAGATATGTTCAGGGCATGTGTGATTGACTTTGGTGGGCAGTGAGACTGATTCTTGCCGTTGGCCAGGTTTGCATATGATAACAGCTATCAGTCCAGCATCGAGAGGGCTCCATTTGAGGCCTTGTATGACCGAAGATGTTGTTCCCCTATCAGTTGGTTTGAGCGTGACGAGGCTAGGCTATATGGTACGAATTTGGTAAAGGATGTCTTGGATAGGGTAAAGTTGATTCAGGAGCGTCTTCGTACAGCTCTGTCACGACCCAAACTCCCACCTTAGGAATCGTGATGGCACCTAGTCACTAAGACTAGGTAAGCTTAGCACATCAAGAGATATAATACAAATAAACAACTTAACTACATCAAAATCAAACATAAGAATGAGATAATAAAACTAAAACTGAAAAAATGCTATACAATCCCTAGAACCGGTAGTACAGAGTCATAAGCTCTAATGACATAAACTAGAATTTCTATACACAATACTGATTCGAAATGAAGATAAACAACAGTAATGATAAAATCCAACGGTGACTCCGAGGGATACGAACAACAATCAAGAATACCTTGAAGTGCAGAAACAACCGGTCAAATGCCACATATAAGCTCGTGTACACATATTCCACATAATTCAAATAGTACAATAAACTCAAATACTAGGGGATAGTTTCCTCCACACAAAGTTAGGCAAGATACTTACCTCAAAGAAGCTAAATCAATACTCTAAGAAGCCCTTCCCGTGTGAAACAACCTCCGGACGGCTTGAATCTGGCTAATATAACTTAATATCATAAATAAAAGCCATAGGAAAAAATTTCGAACAATAAAGCTTCAATCTTTAATGAAAACCAAAACGTCGATGCCGAACCCACACCTTGGAACCCGACAAAGCTCAAAATTTTGAACACCCATTCCGATACGAGTCCAGTCATACCAAAATCATTCAATTCCGACCTTAAATCGGCCTTCAAACCATCAATTTAAGTTTTTACTAAAATCCTTCCTATTCAAGTTATTAATCAAACACTAAAATCGAGGTTGGGATCATGAAATAATAACAAATCCGAGTAAAAAAATACTTAACCAAACCCAATTAGTAAAAATCCCCTCCAAAATCGCCCAAACCCGAGCTCCAAAATCTTGTGAGAAATAACTAAATTCCGAAATAAGAAAAAAATGCAGTAGTTGTCCAGCTCAATTCATGTCTTAGATGATCCCAAAACTTATGTTTGATAAGTCCAACGTGATCCTTGCGGGATTATACCCAAGATAGCCTCTTGAATCACCCACTTTGGCCTTAAAATGAAGGAGATATGATGACTTAATTTTGATAAGTCCAACACGATCCTTGCGAGATTACACCCAAGATAGCCTCTTGAATCACCAATTTGGTCGTAAAATGAGGGAGATATGATGTTTTAAAGTTTTAAAAGAAATCTGAAAATTTCAATGGCATCTTCGTAAGTATTTACATCAGAAAAAAATCAGCAATAAGAAAATCTTCATTTTAGCACCCAAAACTCATTTGGAACCTCCAGGACACAAACTATATATGTATTTCAATCATAAATTACATTACGAACCTGCTCGCGCACTAAAAACACCGAAAAGAGGTAATCTTTCCCCGATATTGACCATGGACAAACTTTAAATCCTTAACACAACTAGTTTCTCAACCAATAATCCAAAACACATCCGAGCCCCTCGGGACCCCATCCAATCACACCACCAAGTGCAACCAAATCATCCAAACTTATCCAAAGCCTCAAGACATGTCACAACCCAAATCGGAGGGTCGCGACGGGCACTTGGTGCCTTACTCAACTGAGTACCAATATAACATATCATTCTTGTCACACCATAATAGGTAAATGGGCCATAAGGGCTATCATGAGATAACCAGAATAAAACATACGGGAATACTAGAAATAGGACGACCCAACATTATAAAGAAACTTATACACGTGACATACGGGCCTATAAGGCCGACATGATCATTTGTACACTAAAAACATATACATGACATCTATCTACAAGCCTCTAAGAGTACATAAACATCATAAAGGTCGGAACATGGCCCAGTCATACCAATTAAAGCATGTCCAAATCATACTGACCAAATAGGCAACTCCAGAGCTAGTGGAGTGTACCAACACCTTCCGCAGAGATGATAGCCTACTAGGAGGACTATCAACCTGTCTATCAGGACTTGGGGGCATGAAATGTAGCATCCCCAGGAAAAAGGGACGTTAATACAAATAAAGTACCGAGTATGTAAGGCATGAAGGAAACATGATGTAAAGAACTCAACATGTAAGTCTAAATATCTCTGTGAATCGTGAAACATTTATAATGTCATGCTATGCGTGTAAATTTCATACCATGCAAAGGTATATGAGTACATAACATCATCAATCCGCTTAGGGCATCCCATCATATCATCTTGGCCTCTGTGGGCGAAATCATCAACGTATACCAACTGATCAGGTGGTGATGAGTATATAAGGCCATAACCTTTCCCCATAACCCATATACTTATAATATACGTGTATATAACGTCATCTGGTCATGCGTCAATGTACAATATATAAATGAATGCAATGCATGAGAAGTAAGTCAATAAGATCTTTCGGAATGTCATAAAATCATTTTGCCTTTGATTAATATCATGAAATAAACTTTATCAACTTACATATTTTCTGAGACCCATGAACAGACGATAGAATAATAGGACACATGGGGAATCAAGAACATAGGAACCCCAATTACTTTTCAGAATAGTGTCATTTGTGAAAGTTGCGCATTTGCTCGTTTTGTTAGTATCATATGGATCATGTCAAAAGAAAAAAAGGGATAACGTTAACATACCTTTGTCCTTTACCTAACCACATGATGTTTGTTCATCCCGTTAGTACTTCAATCTACAACAAACAATAAGGGACCGTTGTTAAGCATATAGAAGCTAGAACTCAACATAAATGAGCAACTAGCTCGTCTATGAAATGTCTGACAACACCTCTCCTTATTCTTTTCATTTTTCTCAAATCCACAAACAAGACCAACATGTCCATAATGTCAACAAACATATATATATATATATAACCTCATATTCATTACAATACATCACCAAAGCAGTCCAACACCATCTCACCCAAAAACCAAGTTCTAACTTGCACTTTCCAAGACTTCTCCTCTTCCAAACACATCAACCACGATAATAGTATTCTTAAGTTATTTCTACTGATTTCTAGCCAAAAAACATCAAGAATTCAACTCCAAAATAGTCCAGCAGCTAAAAGACTTCAACATGAAGTTCAACTTACTTCACAAGTTTCCTTTATCAAATCAACTAGATATACAAAGATAATCTTAAATACATATAGGAGAAGTTAAACCTTACCTTGGCAGCAAGACAACTCATCCAAGTAATCTTTACTTTAAGTTCAAATAAGCTCTTTACCCCAAACAACAAAGTAGAGATATAACTAGGTGATCTTGATCTTTCAAGAGAGATATCACCTTACCAACTTGTGGATTTGGTCTTGAACCCTATAATAACTTTGAGAGAGATCTTGGGCTGCTATTTTGGATCTCCTTCACGTTGCAATAGAGAGAGAGGGATTATGATTTATTTTCTAAGTGAAATTGAGATATATCTATGTTTATATGGAACCACTAATGGGCTTGGGAAGGTGGGTCTTGGGTTTCCCCAAGACTTTCCCATCTCTATCCTTTTCCATTCTCTTTTAATTTGATCAACAAGCTCTAAGTAGGTGATGCGCCTACTTGTCACCTACTTAATCAAGTAGGTGATTCATATTGGTCCTTTTTTCCATTTTGAAACATGTGTCTCATCCCGCTGTGAAAAGACATACCTGAAGCTATGAAAAGATGAGGGTAACGACTGCGCATATCCCGCTCGGTCTCCCAAGTCACCTCCTCAACCGGCTGACCCCTCCACTAAAATCCAATACATGAATCGGATCACCGTGATACTTCCAGAGCATAGAGACGTGGAATACCGGATGAACTCCTGCTAGGCTGGGAGGTAAGGCAAGCTCATAAGAAACCTCCCCAACACGCCGCAATATCTCAAAAGGACCAATGTACCTCGGGCTCAGTTTTCCCTTCTTCCCGAACCTCATGACGCCCTTCATAGGCTATACCCGAAGCAAGACCCGCTCTTTAACCATAAACGCCAAGTCCCGAACCTTCCGATCCGCATAACTCTTTTGTCTGGACTGGGCTGTGCGAAGTCTATCCTGAATCCCCTTCACCTTATCTAGGGCATCCTGGACCAAGTCTGTACCAAACAATCATGCCTCGCCCGGCTCAAATCAACCCACTGAGGACCGGCACCGCCTACCATACAGAGCCTCATACGGTGCCATCTGAATGCTGGACTGGTAACCGTTATTGTAGGCAAACTCCGTAAGTGGAAAGAACGGGTCCCATGACCCTCCAAACTCCATCACACAAGCACGGAGCATATCCTCAAGAATCTGTATCGTGTGCTCGGACTGCCCGTCCGTCTGAGGGTGAAAGGTTGTGCTAAGCTCCACCCTAGTACCCAACTCCTGTTGTACGGCTCTCAAGAACCGTGACGTGAACTGTTTACCTCTGTCTGAAATGATGGATAATGGGACACCGTGAAGCCTGACAATATCACAGATATATATATATATATATCAACCAATCTCTCTGAACAGTAAGTAGTCACCACTAGAATGAAATGAGCTGACTTGGTCAGCCAATCCACAACCACCCAAATAGCATTGAACTTCCTCAAAGTCTACAGAAGTCCAACTACAAAGTCTATGGTGATATACTCCCACTGATACGCTCAAATTACACCTTAAAATAGTGTAAGCGATCGATGTCAAATATAGTAACCCAACTAGGTTTGGGTCGAATCCCACAAAGAACAATATGTGGGCGATTAGGAATGTAAGAGAATTATCACTTATCGCACAATGCCAAACACTTAGATTTTGGGTGTAGAAAATATTTATAACTAAATGCAAAAAATGTAAACTAACCTAGAAAGCAAGTAAAATTATCAATGGCTACAAGTATGAATGCATCGGGAATTACACTCAAGTAACGATCCAATGTATTTCATGATTTTATAAATATGAGCGAGTTTATGATAATTAGCCACGGATAATAATTCTTAATTAGCTTCTTCCAAATACTAACAAGACTTCCTAATTGAATTATTCCTAACCCAATTAAGAGATTAAGCACACCCAAATATGGCTACAAGTAGTTCAATCTTAAGAGATTAAGCACACCCAAATTATCTTTTCCAAAATTAATTTGGAGTTAATGGGCGAGTCCTAGGATTATCTAATCCCTTTTGAAACATTAAAGAACAAGAATAATTAAAGAAACAACAACTTACTTCATAAATAAATGAAAACCATTCAATACATAAGCACAACAAGTTATTTAATCCACACTTTAAATATGAATATTTCCATAAACAAGATTAAGTGTTGGAAATAAATACTACACACTTAAATATTCAATACAAAGTAAGGAAATGAAGAAATAAACATTAATGGGTAAGAAATCCTTAACCACAAGCTTGAAATCTTCAAAACCCAAGTGTGTGCGCAAACCCTAGCTTCCAAAAATGTTCTCTCTTGTCCTCAAGACTGAAAATATGCTAAAAGATAGCCAAAGATACTGAAAATATCTGTTAGGTCGAGTATTTGTGGGTTTGGGATTGGGAAAATGTGAATTGACAAATCTGTCCAGGTCTGATGCTCGTTGACCGCACCTGCAGAACAATCATCGCAGGTGCAGCTCCGCAGATGCGGATTTACTATCGCAGGTGCGGCTTTGAGGGAAGTTAGTACTTTCTGCATATGCGGTCTTCCAAGCACAGATGCGGAACCGCTTCTGCGGTTCTTGACTCGCAGGTGCGATTCCAGGCAATGTTTTTCAATTTCGCAGTGCGAATTTCACCCCGCAAGTGCGGGATCGCTCCTGCGATCTATGTTCCGCTATGTTCCGCATATGTGGAATCCCTGGAGAGTTTAGTACTCTTTCAACCAATTTTTGCTAAATTCCACTTCAGTTCAACGCAAATCACTTCGTGGAATCATTTTCTTGAAATTCAAAAAATACACACTATAAACGACCTCATGTTATCATTAAGGGATGCAAAATCTAACGAAAAGAGGCTAAAACGAGTGGTTAAATCACCATTCATCAACACCCCCAACTTACGCAAACCAGAGTGGTTGTTTGCACTCTGGGAACTCTAACCGCTGAAGCAAACAACTCGGTCTCTGATGATCATATTTAACCTACTGACAGGTGAGACACTTGGGACAAACCCAACTATATCCTTCTTCATCCTCCTCCACCAATGTGCTGTCTAAAATCCTGGTATATATTCCCGGCACCCGGATGGATGGAATACCGCGAGGTATGGGCCTCCTCAAAAATCAACTCCCAAAGCCCATTCACATTGGGCAAACATATTCGGCCTTGCATCCTCATCACGCCATCATCACTAATAGTCACATCTCTAGCATCACCTCACTGAACCATATCCTGAAGGACTAGAAGATGGGGATCATCATACTTGCGATCCTGATAAGGTCTTAAAGAGAATACCGAGCGACCACACAAGCCAATACTCGGCTCGACTCTGAAATATCCAATCTCACGAACTGACTGGATAAGGCCTGGACATCCAATGCTAATGGCCTCTCTACTGCCGAAAGATATGCCAAACTCCCCAAACTTACCGCCCGGCGACTCAAGGCATCGGCTATTACATTGGCCTTCCCCGGGTGGTACAATATAGTGATATCATAGTCCTTAAGTATCTCCAATCACCTCCACTGATGCAAATTAAGGTCCTTTTGCTTGAACAAGTGCTGCAAACTCTGGTGATCAATGTAGATCTCATAAGGAACACCATACAAATAATGATGCTAGATCTTCAAGGCGTGGACAATGGCTGCTAACTACAGATCATGGACAAGATAATTATTCTCATGCACCTTCAACTATCTAGACGCGTAGGCAATCACCCTACCGTCCTGCATCAACAACGCTCCAAGGCCAATCCTCGAGGCATCACAATAAACAGTGTAAGACCCCGAACTTGTAGGTAATACAAATACTAGGATGTAGTCAAAGTTGTCTTGAGCTTCTGGAAGCTCTCCTCACACTAATCGGTCCACCTGAACGGAGCACCCTTCTAGGTCAGCATGGTCATAGGTGCTGCAATATATGAAAACCCCTCTACAAAATAACGGTAATACCCCCACCAAACTAAGGAAACTACGGATCTCCGTAGCTGATGATGGTCTAGGCCAACTCTACACTGCCTCCACTTTCTTTGGATCTACCTTGATCCCATCACAGGACACTGTGTGACCCTAGAATGCCACTGAATCAAGCCAGAATTCACACTTAGAAAATTTTGCATACAATCTCTTCTCCCTCAAAGTCAGAAGCACGGTCCTCAGGTGCTGCTCATGATCTTCCCGAGACCGGGAATATACCAGAATACCATCAATAAACACAATGACGAAAGAATCAAGATAAGGCCGGAACACACTGTTCATCAAATGCATAAAGGCTGCTTGGGCATTGGTCAGCCCAAATGACATGACAAGAAACTCATAATGACAATATTTGGTCCTGAAGGGAGTCTTGGGATATATGGCTCCCGAATCTTCAACTGATGATAGCCAGAACACAATTCAATCTTGGAAAACACCATGGCACCCTGTAGCTGATCAAAAAAATCATTAATGCGAGGCAATGGATACATGTTCTTCACTGTAACCTTGTTCAGTTGCCGATAATCAATACACATACGCATAGAACCATCATTTTCTTTACAAACAAGACCGAAGCACCCCAAGGTGATACACTGGGTCTGATGAAACCCTTATCAAGAAACATCTGCAACTGCTCCTTCAACTCCTTCAACTCAGGAGGAGCCATACGGTAAGGAGGAATATATATGGGTTGAGTGACCGGCAACAAATCAATGCAAAAATCAATATCTCTATCGGGCAGCATGCCCAGAAGATTAGCTGGAAACACATCAAGGAAGTCCCTCACTACTGGAATTGACTACACTGTAGGGGTATAAATACTGACATCTCTCACATAGGCCAAATACGCATCACACCCCTTCTCAACCATTCGCCGAGCCTTAAGAAATGAAATGACCCTGCGTGGAGTATATTCTAAGGTACCTCTCCACTCTAATCGCGGTAAGACTGGAATAGCCAGCGCCACGGTCTTGGCGTGACAATCAAGAATAGCATAATGGGGCGAAAACCAGTCCATGCCCAAGATAACATCAAAATCTACCATAGTGAGCAATAATAAGTCGGCTCTGATATCAAAACCACTAAGAGCAACCAAACATGATCGATATTTGCGGTCCACAACAAGAGAATTTCCCACAGGAGTAGATACATAAACAGGGGAACTCAATGAATCCCGAGATACCCCCAAATGTAGAGGAAAATAAGACAATGCATATGAATACGTATATCTTGGGTCAAATAATATTGATACATCCCTATGACAGATAGGGACAATACCAGTGATGACTGAATCTGAAGCGACGGCCTCTGAACAGGCTGGCAGGGCATAATATTTGGCCTGGCCTCCCCCTCTAGGGAAACCTCGACCTCTCCGACCTCGACCTCGAGTTGCCTGAGTAGGTGGGGCAACAACTAGGGCTGGAAGCATGGCCGGAAAACCTGGTGGAGCACGTGGGGGCTGATAAGTCTGTGGAGGTGCACCCCTCCTGAATCTGGGCAATCCCTAACCATGTGACGAGTATCACCACACACAAAACAACCCCCCGGAGGACGCGGCGGCTGAGACTGACTCGGACCTAGCCTACAAGACTGGCCGGTAATAGCACCTCGAGCATGAGGCATACTGGATACGGGCGGTGCATAATAGGGCTCTTGAGGTCTAAGAGGAGCTAGGACACTGCTGGCTACTGGGAGAGCTGAATGGACAGAGCGAATCACAAAACCCCTACCATGGCGTGCTGCTGGCGCATGAGCTCCTGAAAAATGACCAGTCTATCGAGAATTCTTGGCCGCTCTCTCCTCTCTGTCCCGGGCGAACATTCCCTCCACTCTCCTAGCAATACTCACTACCTGCTGATAAGTAACATCCATCTCCATCTCCCGTGCCATACTGGTCCAAATACTGGGGTGTAGTCCCATAATGAAGAGATGAAACCTCTCCCTGACTGTGGCTATAAAGGCCGGTGCATGTCGAGCCAACTCACTGAAATTGATTCCATACTCCGACACAGTCATAGCACCCCTGGCGCAGCTGCTCAAACTCTGCGCGCCAAGCATCTCTGAGGCTCTGAGGGACATTCACACAAGAACATCTCTGAGAACTGTGTCCAAGTGAGTGAGGCTTCCTCGTCCGGACTACTCAGCTTATAGGCACGCAACCACTGATATGCCACTCCCCGCAGTTGGAAAGCGGTGAAAGAAACCCCACTCGTCTCCATAATGCCCATAGTGCTGAGAATACGATGACACTCCTCAAGAAAAGCCAGAGCATCATCTGAAGCTAGTCCGTTGAAAATAGGTGGGTGGTACTTCTTGTACCTCTCAAGTCTGAGTTGCTCTACCTCAAAAGCAGCTACCCTGGTCTCATGCTGAACCGGAGCCACTAAAGGCGTGCAAATAAACTCTGGGGCCTGATCAACCTGGACCCTCTACTCAGGAGTGTGGGCTACGGGAGTCTATGCGCCTTCCCTGGCCTGAGAAGTAGCGGGAGCTATCAGAAGCAGTCCAACCTGAGCTAAAGTGTTGAACATGCTCATGAAATGAGCCAATGCCTCCTGGAAGGCTGGAGTAGCAATGCGAACCTCCGGTGTCGGCTCTCCAGCTGGAACTACTGGGGGCTCCTCTGTCGCAGCTCTTGCAGGTGCTCGGGTTGCACCGCGCGGTCGTCCTCTACCCCAACCCCTGCCTCTAGCGGCTCTAGCAGGGGGCTCGGGTGCCTTATTGTCGGTCCTCCCGGTACGGGTCCTCACTATCTGTGAGAAAGAATAGAATAGAAATTTTAGAAATTTTGATGTCAATAACTCGCACGACAAGGAAAATCAAAGAATTATGATTGTTCTTAACAGTTACATAGCCTCCCAAATATAAGTACGGACGAATCCGCACCGATCCGCGATACTATTGTCACGACCCAAACCGAGGGCCACAATATGCGCCCGGTAGCTTACTCAACCAAGTAACAACGGTACATATCTTTCTTATCGTACTATCATGGATAAATGGGCCAAAACGTCTGTCATGAGATAACTAGAATAAAATATAAGTGCATACTAGACATAGGATGACCCAACATTATATAGAAACTTATACATCTGACATACGGGCCTATAAGGCTGACATGATCATATGTAAACTCAAAACATTGGACGACAAGGCCATACAAGTATGCATATACCTTACATCTCTCTACAAGCCTCTAAGAGTACATAAATATCATAAAAGTCGGAATAGGGCCCCGTCATACCAATCAATACATATCCCAATCATACTGACCAAATAGGCAACTCCGCAGCAAGTGGAGTGCAGCAACACCTTCTGTTGAGATGATAGCCTACTAGGAGGACTGTCAACCTGTCCATCGGGACCTGCAGGCATGAAACGCGGCGTCCCCTGACAAAAGGGACGTCCGTATGAATAAAGTATTGAGTATGTAAGGCAGAAAAGCATAAATAAAAACAGTAATATAAATAGAGATATAGGAGATACAACTTGTAGCATATGAGTGCCTCTAAGAGATAGTGACATGAAATGCGTGATACATACATATATATATATATATATATATATATATATATATATACACACACATAATCTTTTAAAAACATTTGCCTCTCTAGGCATCATCATCATCATATCGTACCCAGCCTCAAAGAGGACTCGATAAAAACATACCCGGTTATCATAAGGCTCGGTAGAATCGTACCCTACCACGTGGAGCTTGGTAAACCCAACTTATCAGTAGTTGCACAATAGGTGCGGTACCCGACCGATATAGCGCGGCTCGGTAGAGTAAAATGGATAATATATATAATTCATGCTGGCATGGAATCACACTCTTAACCTTTTGGAGTGACGTAAGGTAGTTGCACCTTCGATTAACATTATGGACATCATACCATCAATATGAACTTCACTAGGACTCCAGGATCATACATACTTTCTTATAATAACTTTGGAAGGAAAGAACAACATGGACAACCTTAGTTGCTAGGAGTAGATTCATTATGAAATTAGCCTATCGCTTATGTTCGTTTCACTTTAGATAATGTCAAAAGAATTAAGGAAGAGCCTTAACATACCTTATCACAATCATTACACTCACCAAGTTGAACTCGCCTCTTCGCACCTTAATCTACTACAACGATAATAATACTATCATTAAGTTACGAATGGTACAACTATCACACAACGAACGACAAGCTTATTTTGTATTAAAAGGTCAGAATCTCCCCTATAATGCTTACTTCCTCAAAATTCAAGATAACACCATAAAATACTACAAAACAACCCAACACACCGCAATCTTTTCATACACAAACGACCACCGTAGTAGTGTCAAACGACCTGGAAATGTTACGACAAATGACCAGACCACCACCCTACATCTATATGGTGTTTATCCACACCCTTCCTCCTCCAAAACTCCACAAAAAATTACTAAAATACGCAGCCCAAAAATAACACAAAAGAGTCCACAAAACAGTCCGCTACAAGTGAATAACTCGAACTCACGGCTTTCGATCAACGTCCGGTGAGTTCTTACAAGTATATAACAAATTACCATGAATTTATAGCAGAAAAAATGTATGAAAGAGAGAAGTAAACTTACCTTATTTGTTGGATAACTCAGCCCTTATCTTGGTTCTTCAAATTCTAGGTTTTACCCCTAATTAGAACTTGAAAGAGAGAGAAAATCAATCAGGGTTTGTGGGTAATTTTTGGGAGGTAGTTTGCAGGGGTTTAAGTCTGGTTGTTTGTGATATATAATGAGGGTTATATTGCAGGAGATAAGACCGTAAATAATCTCTTTGGCCGACTCGAAATTGCCTCTTTTTGGACTCTCATTTAACCAAGTAGGTGACACACCTACTTGTCACCTAGCAGCCTACACAGTCTCGATAAAATGCATATAACTTTCTACTCCGATGTCGTATTGATAAACAGTTTAATACGTTAGACAATAGTCTCATAGAGCTTCGATTTGATGGGTGGAAAACCCAATAAATCTAAGTATATTGGAAGAACATCGCAGTTACATTTGACCCAAATGTCAGTAAAACTTATGAATGTAGCTTGTGATGACTTTCATCGACTTTTGTTCCACAACTCGCTTGACATCAAAACATAACACACGACTATTATTCGACTAACCTAATTCATAACATAACCTCCTTATCATGTTAAGAACCCTATTATCACCCCAAAAGTACATGTTATAACATTCACATCTTGTCAACTTTCGACGAAACATTGTTTTCTTCAATTCCTTTAGCTTCGGAACCTTCCAACCCTCTTTGTACATGTTGTTCATGATCTTCAATATTTGTAACCTTTGAGGTGAATTGCTTAACATACTTTATGTACTTTCAAAGATGATATCATTTCAAAGCTTACATCAATTGACTTAACTCGCACATACGAGACTGTGGGGTGTAACATCATTCCCCCCTTTGGAACATTCTTCCTCAATATTGACTGATGCGCTTATTAGTTTCATAAAGCTCTTATGAATAATTTAGTATTGTCCTTGACATCTAGGCAACTATTATGTGAATAAATCCAAAGGCCAGGGCATTCTCTCATTTTAGGCTTTTTTTCTCACACCACGACTTGTGGTCGAAATTCATCCAATCTCGTAACTATTTCTACCTTATTTCATGCAACTGTACAATTTTGACCTTGTATGTGTGCCTATGCAACTATTTTCTCCTTTTCCTCCAGCTTTTAGCCAATCTCTAGGCCTCTCTTTCGGAACATATACAGAACTCGACAAGCTATCCCTCTGGGTATCTATAGGTGTACTGAAGTTTTTCACTAGGTAATTTTTCAAACTTACGACTATTGATATATCTTGTTTCATAGCCTCGATTATCTATGCATATGGCCTTACCACAACTAGGTAGGTCATACTGTACCATAACTCTTACTTATATTTATTATTATCGAGGCCTGCCACCCAAATCCATGTTACTCTCTCAATGCTTATCGTATATGTATAATTCTAAACCAGTTAATGCTTCCACATTACTATTCATCTTAATAATGACAGCCTAATCTCATCTCATATTTGTAACTTGCATCCATCTATTATTGATTCACCTTAATTTTGATCTATAATCTACCACTGATAACTTGAAACCTCTTATGTAATATGTCGTCACTAGGGCTCACGTCTTATCGGGAAACATTTGAAGTGATTTTCTTGATCCACATATGGACGATACTATACTTCAATAATCGTATTTCATAGCATCCCAATGTGATTCACTTACGTGGGTATTTTAATCCCATATAATTCATGAAATTCTCTTTGAATTATTACTCAATTGAAGGACCAAATATCATCCTTTATCTATCATAATCATCCTCATTCTACTACCAGGGCAGCATTACATCTCTTCTAAATGCTACTAGTCTTAGACTCCTTTGAAATCACACATGACATATTGAGCTTTTTATAACTTTATGGAAAACATCAGCTCTTTTGTTGTGATGGGTTTAATCCCGAGGACTTACCTATTATCGTCACCTACTCACTCACATTTTCTTATCCTTACTATGGTCTAGCCAAAACCTTGTTGCTCTACTATACTTTAGATTGTGACCTATGCATATCTTTTTATACTACTCGCAACCTTCCTTTTAACATGCTAGCACCATAGATTTCCTTTCATTCCTTCTCAGTTGTCTTTAAATGTAAGCAATTAATTTTCATGGTTGTTCTGCCTCTTGCTACATGGATACCTGGCTTATCTTAGCGCCCACAAATACGGGAGTTCTCTATAACTCATGTGATCTCAATTATAAACTTTTGATTTTTTTTTCTTATTCCTATTCATTAGCCACGATAGGCGCCACTTTCTTATGGAGTGCATACAACATTATAGTGAGACTATTGTTACAATACCATTTCTTCTTTAGGTCACTATGCTTATGTTGAAGCCTGTTTCCTTATTTCCTCAGCTAGTCTTTCGTTGCAGTGCTTAGGGAAGAACTTTTGACTCTTTAAAGCTGTGAGCATATTACATTGTATACCCTACGATAATTCTGATGTTCTTACTCGCCTATCATTATTTTTGGTTACTTACCTCCGTGCCCTTGTGCTCGTATGGTTGCTTCTGAATTGAAATTTTAGTTGTCTCCCTAGTGGTACTCTCTTTTATTTTCATAACACTTATATTTTACCTTCTACTACCCCAAATCCTATCTGAATATTTCTTGAGGATTACGATGTCATATTTGAGAGAATGAATTTCTTGTGTTGGTTTTCACTACGTTTATCTTGCATGATATGCTGCTTTATATGAGACCTCTTGTCTAGCCATAACTAGGCTCTTTCTAGACCAACTACTAACTACTCGTCAGTTCATGCTCATATCTATATTCTGTGTAACCTCTCTAGGGTTATGTCTTTTGTCTTAACTTGCCTTTCGCACTGGCTCCTAATGTATCAAGTGTCCAGTCCCAGTTATTTATCAATATCATCAAGTGTGAAACCCTTATTGATTCTCCCATGCATCATGCTTGCATAATGTTCTGGTAGGATCTGAATAAATGTAATCTCATTCCTTTCACCTTTTTACCGCATTCTTCCTTTACCATTCGATAGTTACCTCTTCATATTTGGCTTTTTTTAACATCTTCACTGACATATTACTCGCCTTGCGGTAACCCTTCTACACTAGAGATAATTGAATTTCTTATGTACAAGGGTGACTCCTGGTGTAACTGGCACATTTAGTCCCTTAAGCTTAACTCTGCTCATAGTTCTTGCTTTAGGGAAGCGTATTCGTGAATGACCTTTAAAGGTTATTCTTCTATTGTTCATTCTATTATTGTCAAAACATGATCTCTGAAACGATGACGACTATTACCAATTCCACCGATCCCTAATTCATGTTCGATTTTTTTGTTGTTTACTATCCCATACTAATTTCTATTACTCGGGGGTCTAACTTTTCCTTCTGGTAATCATGTTGGACTCAGCAACTGATTTCTCGAAATGAGGATATGACTTTAGGGCTTATACTTTTATTGTCTCAAGGCATGTCTCCTCTTGTCTTTTCCTTCACTTGACTATAGACTCTGTCATCCTGTCATATTTTGATTTACAGTTATCACTCATTTATCACATCTTACTCATAATACTTCATTTACTATCTTCTTATTCTCCTTCTAATATCTCTATATATTACCTTATTCTAAATACTTCAACAAAATAGTCTTTTGCTTTTAGATCCCCTTGCATCATCTCATTGGCCCTTGGGTCGACTAACATTCTCTCTTTACTAGGGGTAGGAGTCATCCTAAGGGAAAAATTCCCCCCCCCCCCCCTTCTAGGATTCCAGTGCTTATCTTCTGAACTTTCTAAACATTCTAGTATTCATATCAGACTGTATTATTCTAGAGTGCACCAACTGGCTATCTCCCAATGAGAACTATTACCATGTCTTGCACTACCCTTCAAAAATGTTAGATAATGATAACAATCCATCCACAATTTAGGGTTACTCTAACCCTAGTTAGATCTTGATATTTTATCCTTCTCTTAAATTATATTTGTTAGCTCCTATAGGGAATAATTGAGATGGGTATGGTCAATTGTACATAGCTCTGTTACAATTGAAGGTAACCCAAAATGCTTATACTTCTCTGCTTGAATTGTAAATATTGTTAATCTTCACTAACTGGATACCCCGTACCTTTCTTCATCTTGTTTCTTTTACTTATTGAAACTTGTATCTACCTCTGATTCTCTTATTCCCTTTCACCATAGGGGTGGATAAATATTTTTTTCCTTAAGGCTCCTTATCTAGAAGTTTACCCGTCTTTGTACACACATGATCTACTGAAGACCTTACATTTACTCATCATAAACATCATGCAAAATCGAGTTCCTCTGACTCAACTCTTTCACAGCCACATGCAATCTCTTACCAACCGTCTTTCTAGATGTAGGTATCGTCGTATTATGAATAAGATAGAATTTAGGAAATTTGAATTCTTACAACTGAGCTCTACCACACGATCTAGAGCAAGAAGAAAGAGTGAAAATCCTAAATGCCCGGTAGCCTCCTGCTTATAAGTGTGGTGCACAACGCACCCATAAACAAGACTTTACTAGACACGGCTTGTAGACTTCCCAAGGATAGAACTGCTCTGATACCACTTCTGTCACGACCCAAACCGAAGGGCTACAACGGGCGCCTGGTAGCTTACTCAACCGAGTACTAACGTGACATATCTTTCTTATTTTACTATCATGGGTAAATGGGCCAAAAAGGTCGTCATGAGATAACCAGAATAAAATATAAGTGCATACTAGACATAGGATGACCCAACATTATATAGAAACTTATACATGTGACATACGGGCCTATAAGGATGACATGATCATTTGTAAACTCAAACATAGGCCGAAAAGGCCATACAAGTATGCATATACCGGACATTTGTCTACAAGCCTCTAAGAGTACATAAATATCATAAAGGTCGGGATAGGGCCCCGCCATACCAATCAATACATATCCCAATCATACTGACCAAATAGGCAACTTCGGAGCAAGTGGAGTGCAGCAACACCTTCCGTTGAGATGATAGCCTACTAGGAGGACTGTCAACCTGTCTATCAGGACCTGCGGGCATGAAATGCAATGTCCCCAGGCAAAAGGGACGTCGGTACGAATAAAGTACTGAGTATGTAAGGTAGAAAAGCATAAATAAGAACAGTAATGTAAAGAGAGAGATATAGGATATACAACCTGTAGAATTTGAGTGCCTCTAAGAGATAGTGACATGAAATGTGTGATAAATATATATATACATAATATTTTAAAAATATCTACCCCTGTGGGCATCATCATCATCATATCGTACCCGACCTCAAAGAGGACTCGGTAAAAACATACCCGGTCATCATAAGGCTCGGTAGAATGGTACCCAGCCACGTGGAGCTCGGTTAACCCAACTTATCAGTGGTTGCACAATAGGTGCGGTACCTGGTTGATATAGCGCGTCTCAGTAGAGTAAAATGGATACTATATATAATTCATGCTGGACTCATGGAATCACGCTCTAAACCTTTTGGAGTGACGTAAGGTAGTTGCACCTTCGATTAACATTATGGACATCATACCATCATATGAACTTCACTAGGACTCAAGGATCATATAATTTCTTAGAATAACTTTGTAAGTAAAGAACAACATGGACAACCTTAGTTGCTAGGAGTAGATTCATTATGAAATTAGTGTATCGTTTACATTCGTTTCACTTTAGATCATGCCAAAAGAATGAAGGAAGAGCCTTAACGTACCTTATCACAATCTTTCCACTCACCAAGTTTAACTCGCCTCTTTGCACCTTAATCTACTACAACGATAATAATACTATCATTAAGTTACGAAAGGTACTACTATCGCACAACGAACGACAAGCTTATTTTGTATAAAAACGGGCAGTATCTCCCCTATAATCCCTACTTCCTCGAAATTCAAGATAACACCGCCAACACAAGAACACAACAAAAAAAACATATATACATTATTTTTGAGCCTTATATACACCCTAAAAATTATAAAACAGCCAAACACACCGCAATCTCTCCATACACAAAACGACCACTGTAGTAGTGTCAAACGACCCGGAAATGTTACGAAGAACGACCAGCCCACAACCCTACATCTATATGTTTTTTCTCCATATCCTTCCTCATACAAAACTCCACAAAACAATAGTAAAATATGCAGCCCAACAGCAACACAAAACAGTCCACAAAACAGTCTGCTACAAGTGAATAACTCGAACTCACGGCTTTCGACCATCATCCCGTGAGTTCTTACTAGTATAGAACGAATTACCATGAATTTACAGCGGAAAAAATGGATGAAAGAGAGAAGTAACTTTAACTTATTTGTTGGATAACTCAGCCCTTATCTTGGTTCTTCAAATTCTAGGTTTTACCCCCAACTAGAACTTGAAAGAGAGAGAAAATCAATTAGGGTTTGTGGGTAATTTTTGGGAGGAAGTTTGCAGGGGTTTAGGTCTGGTTGTTTGGGAGAAAAAATGTGATTTGATTGGTGGAACACCCAATAACTCTTAGTATATTGGAAGAAAATCGCAGTTACATTTGACCCAAATTTTCAGTAAAACTTATGAATGTAACTTGTGATGACTTTCATCGACTTTTGTTCCACAACTCGCTTGACATCAAAACATAACACACGACTATCATAAGACTAACCTAATTCATAACATAACCTCCTTATCATGTTAAGCACCCTAGTCTCACCCCAAAAGTACATGTTATAACATTCACATCTTGTCGGCATTCGATGAAATATTGTTTTCTTCAATTCCTTTAGCTTCTAAACCTTCCAATCCTCTTTGTACTTGTTGTTCATGATCTTCAATATTTGTAACCTCCGAGGTGACATGATTAACTTACTTTATGTACTTTCAAAGATGATCTCATTTCAGAGCTTACATCAATTGACTTACGACGTACTCTCTCATACGAGACTATGGGGTGTAACAACTATAATAAACCGGCTTGTGACTCACGACTCCTATGAACCTAGAGCTCTGATACCAACTTGTTCCAACCTATTTTGCCCCTCTGAAAGGTGTTGTGACGGAACCTAATCTCTAGGACTGGGTAAGCCTATTATTGCGGAAAAATGAAAAGAAACATAAAGATAAAAGTCAAACAGTACAAATTAATAAGAAAGGATAGTTCCACTCGGCATATACAAGATTATCACTCCCAAAACTCGGAATGTCGCCAGTCACAAGCTTCTAAGAGTCTAAATTGCTCTATACAAAATGTTTGAAGAAAACAGAGAAAATTTCTACACGGGGGAATAGACGGGGACTCCGAGGTTTGCGGACGCGAGCAGAAGTACCTTGAAGTCTCCTCAAGAAACAACCACTCACTAGACCCAAGGCTGATAGCTCGTACCTGGATCTGCACACGGAAAAACATGTGCATGAAAGGGCATGAGTACACAACAATGGTACCGAGTAAGTGCGAAGCATAACCTCGGTCGAGTAGTGACGAGGTCAGGTCAGGGCCCTATCGGTGTAATTCTAATGAACTAAAGCAATAAGAGATATAACTATATTTTACAGTAAAATAATTAAGGAAGTTCACGGTAATAAAAGTCAAGAAAATCCCTCAGCTCAAAACAAGGAAATATAGCAGGGGAAACTCCCGGGATACCGTCCCGTAGTCCCAAATTAATTATGCAGTACAGGGGGATCTCCCGAAAAACGTCCGTAGTCCGAAAATAAATATGCAATGTTGGGGGATCTCCCGAAATACGTCCGTAGTCCCAAAGTAAATATACAGTACAGGGGGATCTCCCGGAATATGTCTGTACTCCTAAAGTAAATATGTAGTGCAAGAAATGACACAAACGTGTTACAGAATTTAATTTACAGTTAGACTTAGTGAAACTACGGAAAATAGGAGTTTCACTGCGACATGTTGCACAGAGTTCAAATAGACAGTCAAGACATGGCATGCTTTCTTAATATAAACAAGATAATTACATAAGCTAGTGTAGTTCAAGCAGGGAAAGAAAAGAGGTTATGATTTAGTGAAAACGGAGTTTACAACAAATAGACCGTGTACGTACTCGTCACCTCACGTACACGGTGCTCATATATCAAACAATACCAAAATCCTAAATGGAATTCCCCCACACAAGGTTAGGCAAGCCACTTACCTCGAACCACTCAAATCAATCTGAAATCACGCTCTTGCCACGAGTATCCAACTCTGAATGTACCAAATCTAATCAAATAAATTACATAACCACGAGTAACTAATTTAGCTAATAAACTCGAAGCTAAGGCATTAAAATAGGAAAAACGCCCAAAATGCCTCCCTGGGACCACGACTCGGAATCGGGTAAAAGTTACCAATTTAGAACACCCATTCACTCACGAGACCATTCGCACAAAAATCACCCAAATTCGATGCCTAATTCTCACTTAAAACTCAAAAATTCGATTGGGGAACTTTTCCCCTGTTTCCCTACATTTCTCACTCAATTTCCTTGATTAAATGAAGAAAACTACAATAGATTAATGCAATGTAACCAAAATCGAGTAAGGAATCGTTACCCACAAGTTTCCTCTGAAAATCCCTCAAGAAATCGCCTTCTCCCGAGCTCGAAAATCAAAAATAGAGTGAAATGAACTTAACCCTCGATTTTGTCCCCTTTTCTGCCCAACGATCCTCACACATGCGGCTCTTCTTCGCACCTGCGGTGCCGCACTTGCGGAATCCCCATCGCAGGTGCGGAAACCACTTAAGTTCTCAAGTCCTGCATCACCGGGTAATGGGCGTCACCTGCGCGCCCGCTCTTGCGGTCCTTCACCGTATCTGTGATTCCTTTCTCGCATTGGCGGGCATCGCAGATGCAAAAATACCTCACACCTGCGATCCCGGCCTAGGCTGCCCAGTTTCGCTTCTGCGCTCCAAGTCCTGCTTCAGTGGGCTCGCACCTGCTGTTGCCTTTTTGCAGGTGCGATTACACCAGCACCAGAAAACCTTCAGCAATGGCCTAAGTCTAATTTTCAACCCGTTGAGCATCTGAAACACACTCGAGGCCCCCGATACCTCAACCAAACATACCAACCCATCCTAAAACACCATACGAACTTAGTCGAGCCTTCAAACAACATTGAACAACATCAAAAACATGAATTATGCACGGATTCAAGCCTAAGAAACTTTGAATTTTCCAAATTCTGTAAACGACGCCGAAACATATCAAACCTTATCCGAATGACTTCAAATTTCACACTCACAAATGGCACTACGCACCTACTTCCACTTCCGTAATTCCATTTCGGGCTCGATATCAAAATTTCTACTTTCTCCATTACAAGCCTAAATAAGTTATGGACCCCCCCCCCCCCCAAATTTTCATTCCGGACACGCCTCTAAGCCCAAAATCACCCAACGGAGCTAATAGAATCGACAAAATTCCATTCCGGAACCGTCTTTACATAGTTCCAACTACGGTCCAAATTCTAAGACTTAAGCACTGATTTAGGGACTAAGTGTCCCAAAACATTCCGAAACTCACAACCAAACTTCCCAGCAAGTCACAATAGCAGAAATAAATAGGGGAAAGGAGTTATTAGGGGATCGGGGCTCTAACTCTCAAAACGACCGGTCGGGTCATTACAATAAGTCCTTTGTTTAATCTTGTAAGAGTGAACTTGTTCCCGTAGGTATTCTAGTTAATATGTGCTAAATGTTATAGGAGCTACGTACATACGAGGTGATGAGCGTCCATGCATATGATAGATTCTTGATATGTCCGGGGTAGACTTAGACTTACATTATGCCTTAGCTGTACTACTTGAATTAATCTTGCATGTTCAAATGTTTGAATTCATGACTGAGTTTGAGACGAGAATTTACGTAGTTGACCGATCTTTGTTACTTTAAGATTTGGTGGGATATTTGGTTATCGGTAGAGTTATGCCTTATCTTACGTACTTATCCTCGTGTTATACTTACTTTATCGGTAATTTTGTGACCACTTAAACTCGTATGTATCTTCGCGAGTTGGGCTACTAACCTATGAAAGTTTCACTATTCTTATGGAAGTAGGCCATTCGCCTCGGCAGAATTATGTGTAGTTTTTCAATAGGGAGTGAGTGCATATTTGAGTACTTTGACCCAGATTTGACATTTGCACATGATATTGGTCACATATATTCCGATGGAGATAGTATTTGATTTTGATAATTACATATTTATTCTTCTCTTGAGAATCATGTAATACAAATTTATATGTTTCGTTGCTACTTGTATTCTTCATACATGTCAACGTTTGTGTACATTGGTTATTAAAGAACTAGTATATATCGACGTTGACCCCTCGCCACTACTTCTTTGAGGTTAGACTAGATACTTATTGAGTACGCATTTGATTACGTACTCATACTACACTTCTGCACTAATTGTGTAGGTACTAAAATAGGTACTTCTGGTGGTCATCTGAGCGCGTAGACGCACTTGCTGGGAGACTTAGTAGTGACCTCCCTTCTATATTTTGGCCTGCAACACACATGGTCTTCTTCCTTTATACTTGTTGTATTCTGTTTACTTTTAGTTCAGATAGTAGTTGTAGCCGTTTTGTATATTCTAGTAGATGCTCATACACTTGTGACACCATGTTTAGGAGATTTTGATAGATGTTCATGGTTGTGTTGCTACTATGTCATTCAACTTTATGTTTTGTTCATGCTTCATATTTTGGCGAAGATATTGGTAATTTAACATGATTTCTAAACCTACTTTTGTTTATTTATTTCAGCTACTTGATTTAATAAGTGTTATGAATGGCCTATTTTTGTTATGATTTGTAATTAGCGTGCCTGATGACAGTGTTGGGCGCCATCACGATCTTTGGTGGAAAATTAGGTCGTGGTGTAGGGTGGTGATGGGAGGCCAATATGTATATTTTATATCATCATTTTCCATATGCATTATTTGTAAATATTAACGATTCGTGATACGTTTGCGTTGTAATTGAGTTATTTTGTGTGTAGGCTCACTTGGGAATAAAGTAGAATTAAAATTTGACAAAGAGGCGTCAAAGACAACAAAATAGAGCACGAAAAGAACCACGACGCGAGGCAGCGGGAGCACCTCACCCCAAAGGGAACTAGGCGAGGCTAGAGGTGCCCAGTACCTTGCACCATAGGTTGCCTCGCGAGCTCCACGACAGGAAAAGAAGGGTGTGAGTCACGAAGAATTGTTCCGAAGAGTGTTGACTCTCACTCAGCTTAGGACTTAGTTATTTCGGCCTTAATTGTACCCTAGCGTATAAATACCTCTTTAACTTAGTTAGGGGCTAGAAATGTTTTGAAGGCGAATATACGGCTGGAACAGTTGCAAGAAACCGATTTCACGAATTCTTCTTCCAACTTTTCCCAGTTTGTAGTTTAACACTTTCAATTACGCATATGATTGTTAGCATGATTATAAGTAGCCAAATTTCTATTTGGAGTTTGATTGAACCTTTTGAAGGATGACTTTCCGTTATATTTCAATATAATTTTGCTTTTGGATTTCTCTATGTATTCAACTGCATGCTTATTTTTGTTAATTGAACGACCATCAATTAGTGTTTCCTATCTAGTGTGTATAACTTGAGAAAGAGTGCATATTTAGGTGGTTGTTGAACAACATTACTCCTGAAGTATATGAGAGATCACTACGGAAGACTTGAAGGGGGTTTTGGGATAAACGGGCCCGACACGGGACCGGCCCAGGCCCGCCAACCCATATAGGTTTTGGGCTAAACGGGCTGGCCCGTATGGTCCGAGCCCAAGCAGTCCTAAGAGCCCACAGTGGGCCGGTCCTTAATAGGGAGACCGTGGGCCCGGGACCGTTTAGCCCGGGATCGGCTTCCATACGTGGGCCGGTTCAACCGAGCCTAACGGTTGTTTTTCAAAAAAAAAAAAAAAAAATTGGCCAACGGTTTGAAGTTTAAAAAATAGTCATTGGCCTACCAATTTAGTCGTTTAGAACTTTTTAAAATAGCCATTTGCCCCTCAAACTTTATTTTAACCCCAAACTTTTTATAATTACACGTTTTCCCTATTCTCAACTATAAATGCCCCCTCATTCTTTCATTTTTTTCTCACAAAATCATCAATCTCTCTCTAATTGTTTTCTATAATTGCTTACTTTATTATTGCAATTTGTGAAAAATTCTCAAGTTGGTGAATTGAAGTATTCAAGTCATAAATGATATACAATTTTCAAGAAGTTGTTCGTCAATTCGGTAAACTCGTTCCAACTCTTAAGTTTTAATATTATAGTTTTGTTTGTTTTACTTTGTATAATTATAATTAATATGGCCTTTCCTTTGAAAAAAATATTTGGCAATAAGGGAAAATCTAAAATTTGCGAATCTAGTGGCCAAGCTACTACTACTCCCCCTACTCCCCGACCCAAACCTGTTACCCGTCCTCCACCTGTTATTCTTGATAGTGATAACCCTGTTTCAATTTACCGATAGTCAACTTTACCATGATATTGCACCAGGTGAATAATTAAATGATGAATATATGAATTCTCTTTATGGTAATCCAACTATTGATGAAAATGATGATGAAAATATAGATTTAGATGAAACGCAACCGGATGATGATACACCTACTAGTCTTGTTGTTGAAGTTAACCCAACTGATAATAATCCAAATGATGCCCCGCCTGACCCTCCTGTAGTAACCCCTACTTTTACTAGAAAACCTTCTAAACGGTACGAAACATATCTTGTTTGGCACTTTTTTAATCAACTAAGAGATCAAAATAAGGCTAAGTGTAAAACTTGTGGAACTTTGATGGCTCATAAATTTACTGGAGACCGTAGCGGTACGGATGTTTGACTAGACACATAAAAACACACCCTAAAGATAAAGCTAGATTTCTTCAAATGAAAGTTGCGCAAGAGGGGACAAGTCTAGGTACTCAGGTTAACCCTAGTACCGGGTCAAATCTAGTTCAACAGGGATTTAACACTGTTACCGGTGGCATTTTATATTACGATCCAAATTAAGATCGTGAAAAATTGGCAAAAATGGTTACTGTTATGTGCTTACCCTATAGTTTTTCTTCTAACCCTCACTTTATGCATTATATTAGAAGAGCTTTTAATCATACTTATAAAGGATGGCCTCGCGCAACCGAAAAGAGCGATATTTATAAATATAAATATGAATATGAACAATATTTGCGTTATTTATTTACTCATATAAATTATCGCGTTGCTATTACTACTGATATTGGTAGAAGTGGTAATGATTGTGATTATCTTACTGTTACTAGTCATTGGATTGATGAGGAATGGATAATTCAAAAGCGCATTATTGCTTATAAAATAATTAATTCACGTCACACATGGAAGTTTATTGCTAACACAGTTTCAGATACTTGTAGATATTTTTGCATTAGAGATAAAATTATTTCAGTTTCAATGGATAATTCTTCTAGTAACACTAATGCTATAGCCTTGCTTACAACTACACTAAATCCTGCATTTAGTAATATTTTTTATGTTAGATGTATTTGTCATATTTACCATTTAATCGTCGGTGATGGTATAAAAATTTTAAATGTTGAAATTGAAAAGGTTAAAATGGCTCTTAATTGGCTTTTTTATTCAAACAGTAGAAGTAGACTTAGAGAATATTTTTAAAAATGCGATGAATTTGGCCTTAGAGAAAGAAAGGTTCCTAAACCTTGTCCGACTAGATGGAATTACATGTATGAAAGTTTAGTTGTTGCATATGAATATAGAAACCCAATAAACGCAACGTTTAATGCTCGTGTTGGTGGTGATGATGATGAAGAGCACCTTACAAATCATGATTGGATTAATGTTAAAATACTTGTAGAATTTTTAGAAAAATTTCATGTTGCTACAAATGAATTATCTGGGCAATATTATCCTACTATTTCTAACTGTTTAGTTTATATTTCAGAACTTGCAAATTTGTTTACTCAATTTTCAGATGGTGGGGTAATTTATGAACTTGCTATTGATTCTATGAGAGAAAAGTTTAAAAAATATTTTTTTCCTAGCCCCCTATTTTTGGTGTTGCTGTCATGTTAAATCCTACTATGAAATTAGGAGGTCCTCACTTTTGGTATACAAATATTTATAAGGCTTTAGCACTTTCAAATGAGGAAATGTCTACACTTGCAGATGCCTCAATTAAAATAAATGCTCAAACAATTTATAATGCTTATCAACTTGTCTTCGATCGTGCTAAACCAAATGTTCCAACTCCTACTTCTTCTAGTTCGCAATCATCTAAAAGAACTGCGGGACTAAAAACACTTAGTGCTTGGACGGGGTTCAGGAGTTCTCAAGGTGAAAATATTGGTGATAATTCACAACTAAGTGAGCTTCAAGTTTATTTGTCGCAGACTTGAAACAGAGAACCCTGACGGCTCCTTTAATGTTTTGGAATGGTGGAAGGACAAAGAAAAACACTATCCGGTTCTTTCAAGGATGGCTCGAGATATTTTAAGTATTCAAGCTTCAACAGTAGCATCGGAGAGCCCTTTCAGTAAATTAGAGATAACAAAACCTTGACGTAATCATAGTGAACGGTAAGACAAAGGGCAATTAGCGCAATTCGAGAGAGTGCATCTAGTAAATTGTTATAGTTACTTAAGAGAAAATTGTGATAACTGAAGTGCTCACGGTCCATAGAGAATAATTAGGTAAAATTGTAGAAGATATAGTGGGATGGATTCCAACAATCAATGAAATCATAACTCTAGACTTTCTCATTCTTGTTTATGACACTTAGTTCTATCAGTGATATTTTTACTACATTTTTACTACTTGTATTAGTTATTGAAAGATCAACAAAGTGATATTTACAACTACTGGAGATTGAATTCTTCCACAATAAATAGTTGTAGTTAATAGGTTAATTCCCTGTAGGATTCGACTACGGGCATTTAAATCGGATTATATTTGAAACGATCGCTTAATCGTTTTTATAAGACATAGTTGGGCGTGATCAGATGGCTAGTAGACTTTATACATATTAAGTTAAACTTTTATTTTGTGTAAATATTGTTTGATGATGCATATAATAATTGATGCTTATATCCTTACAAATATAAATAATAGTGAAAGAAGTAAAATTAATCGACTATTTGGAGTGAACAAGCATCACATAACACCTATAAGTAAGATACACTTAACTTGAAATAAAAAAAAAAAAAAAAAAAGGGGTTTAGCGCTACACAAGTCTGACCTAGCTAACGGCCGTTAGCCTACACTTATATAATGCATCATGGCATGCGCTATAAGTAATATTATTCTGTTTTTGTACATTATTTTGGTTTCTTTTTAGAGTTTTATACGTGACTTTGGTTCCGAACTCATAAGATTTGCAATAGTTATATATATATATGGTTGAAAGGGAGAGCATGAGTTCACGTACACCGTACTCCTCCAGGCATATAGGTTAAAAAGAATTACAAACTAGTTTGACTAACTTATAATCTTAAGCATAGTGAAATATATTCCTTACCACTCGTTTGTTGAGTTTCTTCTAATTCTGCACAGCCACGGGGTAATTATATTGTTGTTGAGAAGTGGTAGTACAGATATTTGGAGATATCTTGGTCGAGATTATCAGAAAAAATAGAGGCAAATAGCATTGCTTGAAGATGCTTATGGTCTTTCTGTTGGAAGTAGCAGTATGGTGGAATACATACCAATAGCTCAAGCTTTTATTGGAGTTGCTCAAGCATTTATTCTATCTAGTAAAATTTGGTTCTTTAACTGAATCAGCTCTATGGAGAGATGCTTCAACACTTGAGCAGTATTGGGAGAATACATCAATGTAGCTCTCAGTAGACCTTTTGGCCCAACTTCCGCATAAAATGCAGAGACAAAGTCACTGGTGTGGTTGAGATGTTTTTGGCAAGACATTAAATATGATTTCTTGCCTCAATATGGCACTCTGATGTGTAGATTGAAGGAAGATAAAGCCAATGGCAGAGGTGTTTGAAAGGAATGATGGAGATAAAACAGATTAGTCTCAAACCACTTTTGTATCAAATCTGGCACTCAAATATAATGCTCCCTGGCCTTCAAGTGTATGGAGAATTCTTCATAACAAACTCCCCTAGTGTCACGATCCAAATTCCCACCATTTAGGCCGTGACTGCGCCTAACGTTGAACCCGCTAGGCCAGCCAACGTATAACTTGCATTGGTAACTTAAAACCATTTAATAAGAGATAAACCGTTAACCTTTCAACTTCAACCAATTCCCATCACATAATGAGATAATAGTGGGACAACCATTTAACCGAAACTCGATAACATGTTTTTTTCCTTCTTTCATATTCCCAACAGAATCCTTCGAGCATTGCTAATAGAAATAACGAAACTTTAAATGCGGAAAGTAAGAACATAACAATCATGAAATAGCGTAAATTCCCAAAATCGGGGTGTCACAATCTCACGGACTAGCTACTAGAATACTAAATACAAGTTTGGAATGAAAATACAACACTGTCTTGAAAATAAGGAGAAAGACAATGAAGCTGTAAAGGAAAGAAGCCTCGGGATCCACGAACGCCAGTGTATACCTCGAAGCTCTGACGTGGACTGAAGGTANTCATGAAATAGCGTAAATTCCCAAAATTGGGGTGTCACAATCTCACGGACTAGCTACTAGAATACTAAATACAAGTCTGGAATGAAAATACAAGACTGTCTTGAAAATAAGGAGAAAGACAATGAAACGGTAAAGGAAAGAAGCCTTGGGATCCATGAACGCCAGTGTATACCTCGAAGCTCTGACGTGGACTGAAGGTATCTCCCTCAGAACGCTCCACGGGGTCCGGTAGCAGGGTCTGCACAACACAAGGAAGTGCAGTGTAGTATCAGTACAACCGACCCCATGTACTGAGTAAGTGCCAAGCCTAACCCCGGCCGAAGTAGTGACGAGGCTAGACTTAGCATAATACGATCACCTGTCCTAATCTAAGCAGATATATGTACAAGAATTAACCGATAATGAAGACAAGTATGATCAAATAGAAGAGATATGGGAACAAATAGGGGAAACATATTAACAGGGCAACAATAATATCGGAACTTAAACCATAAAATAAGCTATGAAGTGTACATGTTGGGGATACAGGAAGTCAACATCTAATTCGCAACGGTACAGTGAGAATGCGGATGGAAAGTAAAAACAGAAATCGAAGAAACAGCTATCAGTATCCGGGATTCAATCAAATAATAGAGCACGGCATGTCTCCTCGTGCGTAATCTCAAATATCAAATCGGCACGGCATGTCCCCTCGTGCATATATCACAATATCACAACATCACAACACGACATGTCCCTTCGTGTGTATATAATAAATATCAATCGGCACGACATGTCCCCTTGTGCATATATAACAATATTAACACTCGGCACGGCATGTCCCCTCGTGCATAACAATAACATCACCCCTCTTCCTTACCAGCACAGTATAAATATCAATAGCAAAGAAATTTCAATATAACAGAAATGCAAGACAATAATGCTCAACGAGGGGGTACATATCAATATTAAACACACAAACACACAATTGCCCGGCAAGGGTCTCAGCTATACCAATATCAACAAAGTATCTTTGACAACAAATATTCATCCTCAACAACAATTTACGTCTCAATCTTTCACCACAACCAACAACATACTATTACAAATAATGGCAATTTCATAATATAAAAGACATGGAAGAAAAAGCTACGATTACTATCATGTTAGACTCACGGTCATGCTAGACTCTCATCACATAGGTACTCGTCACTCTACCTATGCAACGAACATGATTAACAAGTACACACGTAGCAAACAATACCTATTCCCTCACCAAAGTTAGGCAAGTCACTTACCTCGGGTCGAAAATAGAGCGATCAGCCCTCTAACACCGCCTTTCCTTTATAATCCGGCTCCGAAACGATATTATCTAGACATATTCAACTCAAGTATATCAATAATGACTCAATAACTCAAACCCATAGCCTAATTACCCATTTCTAATCATTCTTCCTAAAATTCCAAAATTTGACCCCGGGCCCACGTGGTCGAAACTCGAGGTTCGGACCAAAACCCGATCACCCATATCCCCACGATTAAGAATATACAATTTGTTTTAAGATTCGACCCCAAATTGGGGTTGAATCACCCAAAAATCCCAAAAACCTAACACTACCCAATTACCCCAATTTCTACCTTAAATTGCATGTTTTAGGCTTAGGAATTCAATAAAGATTAATGGAAAATGAAGAAAACAAGTTAAGATTCACTAACCCACGAAGTATTGGTGACAGGAAGCTTCAATGGATGCCTAAGGGGCTTGGAGAAGGAGGAGTTCGTGTATTTTTATGAAACTCCCGGAATAACATTGTTTTGGACTTAAGAGTTAAGAATTAACTCCGCGATTTTCGCACCTGCGGAAGGAGGCTCGCACCTGCGGTATCGCAGGTGTGGAAAAATGATCGCGCTTGCGATATCGCAGGTGCGGAAAAAGAATCGCACCTGCGGACTTGGGACAGCCCAGAAAGGGCCGCACCTGCGGAAAAGGGCTCGCTCCTGTGGAGCCGTTCCTGTGGGATTTGGTCGCCCCTGCGGGAAAACTCGCACCTGCGATGGCCTGGACCGCACCTGCGGTCACGCGCCTGCGGCCTGAGTCTCGCACATGCGGACTCTGGGCAAAGGGCTGGGGATCGCACCTGCGAGGCTGGGACCGCAGGGGCGGTCCCGCACCTGCGGCTGGGCAACCGCACCTGCGGTCACACCAGCTGTTGTGCACCAGCAGTTGTTTCTGCTGGTTTTTGGCTTCGCGCGGAGTCCGGGAAGCACCTGGGCCCACCCGAGCCCCCGTCCAAATACACCAACAAGTCCTAAATCACTAAGCGGACTCACTCGAACTTTCGGAACACGAAAAACAACAGCGGAACTCGAAATCAAACCCCGAAACTTATTTAATCAATCTTAAGAACTTTAAAATTCTACAATTCACTTCAATACGTCGAACCGGCCTAAACTGCTCGGAACGACTTCAAACTTAACAGACAAGTTATAATTGACACCACGGAACTATTCCCGATCTCGGAATCTCATTCGGACCTCGGGAACATGACACCACTTTCCAAGCCACATTTCAAATTCTTTAAAAACCTCAAAGTCTCATTTTTGATCGAAACTACTCAATTCACGCCCGTTTGACACCAAGTTCCACAGATAGGACAAATAATATATAAT
>ML266521.1:417-11264 GCA_005239495.1 Nicotiana undulata
AAAATGAGTAAATTTCTCTAGTAAATGAATTGAGTATTGTTGTAACAGTTGGCTAGCCTGGTTCCACGACAGACGCCATCACAACCCGGATGCGGGTCGTGACAATAGCAGAGGCAAAACTCCTCAATGATGGAATCAAGCTCTCCACTCAGAGAAAATGTCCCCAAAATGAAGGGATACATATAGAAGTACGTAAAACCCTTCTTGGGTATAGTTACCCGCTCCGCCAGGTCTGGAGAAATAATGTCTAGGTCCTAGAAACGACAGTCTTCCTTCACAGCGGGAATGCTGGAAGGACAGATGAATGAAGGATACCTGCTAAAGGCCCATGTACGAGGGCTAACAGAAGGAAATTTCTCTTCGAAGTCTTTTGTTGTAACAAGACTTCTAGGGATGCTGGTGCCTATTGTTGGAGGAGCAGCGTTCTCGGGTTTGTTCTTGTTATTTGAGGAACCAATATTCTTTAAAGAAGAAGCCATTATGTTATGGAGGAAGGAAAAGCTTTTTCGTTTGAAGAGAGTTAAAGAAAGGTTGAAGAACATGATGCAAGTTGAATAAAGAGAGTTTTAGAGAGTTTGGAGAGTTATGGAGTATGAATGAAGGAGGTTGATGCACATAAGTAAGGGTTTAAGCGACTAAATTCGTGACCAGGATTACCTCGGTAACCGGCAAAAGTTATGCTGAGTCGTGGGGTGACGCGTAAATGCGGAGACACGTGCGTCTAGTCAACCGTCAGAAGCTTTTCAGAAGGAATAATCGTAATTCCCGCCAAAAAGAGTGTTTCTACCAGCTTCTCGATGACACAAAGTTATGTTACCAGAAAGTAGGGGCCCTATCTGTATAGGGTAAAATATGGTATGCCAAGTGGCTGCTTAAGAGAGTGACACATGGAACCTAAGGCGGGGATAGTTAAAACCGAAGGCAATTGTCCCGTTTGTCACCGGAAAGAATGACACTCATAAAGATGCAATAAATGCCCTCCGTCCGGTAACATTTAATGGAGAATATTCCACAACATTTAATGAGCTGCCACAGAATTGTCATTTATGCTCACGGTTACACCTTCTTCAATAGCCCTCATGTGCCCTCGGTGCAACTATGAATAATGAGCTCTGTTATCATTGTAAAAGACACAACTTTTCTGGCAAACTTACGTTATAATCGATTCAAAACTTTATATCTTCTTGTTCCTTGATTTCATCACTGTTGTGCCCGGAAGCTCTACTCCCGCAATTATTGTTTTTGCGATTTTATCTTCACTCCAAAGCTAAGTATTGCGATTTCTTCAATTATTTTAGTATTTCAAGATCGAATTAATTCACTTGTTTAGAAACCACGTATAAATACAATTGTATAATTGTACGAGTAAACACATATATGAGTCACTTAATAGTTAATGATACTCAAATTTATATCAACCCAAACAATTTAACTCTAACCATCAATATACTAAATTATAGCGAAAATACCTATCAAATGATTTATGGTTTGATATAAATATCGAGTATTTATAACGTTTGGGAGCGATACAAACTTAATCCTTAAATTTAACCCTTTTCCGATTCATTTATGAAAACGACTTTTCTTATATTTATTAATTTGATCTATACGTGATGTTTGTAAATATATACGTCTTAATTTAAGTTTGTACTATGGAACAACGAAAACAGCTCTAGGGTGTGTTTGGTATAACGGAAAATGTTTTCCAAGAAAATATTCTTTTGAAAAATAAGTAGTAATATTATTCATTTTACAGTGTTTGATACGCAAATTAAGGAAAATATCTTCTCAAAAGTATTCGTAAATAATTTATATACAATAAACATAAAATCATAAACTTTCGAACCAACCACCTTCCAAACCCACAAATTTTATTAACTTCCGAACTGAAAATATATAATATTTTTTTATTTTAGCGCGTGGGGGAGGGGTAGAAAAACGGAAAAACAAAAATTTGAAATTATCAAAAAAAAAGTAAATTTCTTTTTTGGCGCGGGGGGTGGGTGGGGGTGGGGTAGTAGGGTGAGTGGTGACGGAAAAAAATAACTAATATTTAAAAAAATATATTTTTGGAGAAAGGGGTGTGGGGTTAGGTAGTTGGGTGTGGGATGAGTTGGTGAGGGTGGGAAGGTCGAGGAGTTTTGAAAAATATTTTCTCTTGTGATAAGGAAAATATTTTTCTTCAATTGGAGAAAAATGAGTTGATAAGAAAATGTATTCAAAATATTTAAATCAACCAAATATGAAAAAAATGAAAATTATACCAAACACACCCTAAAGACTAAATTTTATAATCGCAATCCGAGTCGGCAACATATACAGCAATCCGAGGTAAGCGTACAATTTCTCATGTACATTGTACAAGCACTTCATGCAAATTTGCCTTCAAAAGAAAGCAACTCTTCTCGATCTTCTTTTTCCTTTCTTCAACCTTTACCCATTTCTCTCCAAATATATAATTCATCTATCTCTACACTTTTTATATAACACTTTACCAATTTTCTCCTCCATTCCAGGTACTCTCTCCCCCTCTCTCCATTTTTTTTTTCGGTTTGAAATTTAGCTTTTGAATCTGTGTTTATTGGTTGGTGTTCTAAATTGCGTGTAACTTTTTTTGTTGATCTTTTAGGGTTTTAAAGGTTGATTGAGCAAATTTGAGAAATTTGGAGGGGTATTAAAGGAATGGAAGCATCATCGTCATCGCCGGAGTTTGATTACTTGTTCAAGCTGTTGTTGATTGGTGATTCAGGTGTAGGGAAGAGTAGTTTGCTCCTCAGTTTCACTTCTGATGCCTTTGAGGATCTTTCTCCAACCATTGGTAAGTATGTTGTTAATTATTTTGCATTGTGTTAATATCCTGGCTTAAATTTTGTTTTTTCCTGATCTACATTAATTTTATAGAGAGTATACTGTTATAATGATGCATGTTGCAGTTTTTGGTGAAAAGTTGTTACAGAGACGTAAAATATAACATAAATATTGGACTTCAATGAAAACTTGCTTGTTGTTACAGAGGGTGGATGTTATAGAGTTATATTAGGTAATGATTAATTTGTGAAAATGATGGTTTTGACGGATAGATTGAGTGAAATGGTTTTTGTGTTTGGTGGGTGGAAATTAGTTAGATTAGTTAATGGCGGGCTCTTTTAACTGTTTATGCACCAATAGCTGTGTATTGGTCAATGGTTCTATTACTTTTTAAATGCTTCTTAATAGTTTGGCTAAACCGCTAAATGGATTTGATAATCTCCAGTTGCATTAATTGAAAAAGAGTTAAAAGGGTTTCTTTGAAATGATTATGTGCCTATATCAGGAGTAAACCATGCAGTTGAGTTCACTCAATATGAGTTGGCGGAGTGATATTGCATTGCTATAACTAGATTATGGAATGTTACTACATACTGGTGTTGAATTAGTGCCGCATAATCAGCAACAAAAGAAAAAATAATATTAACAAACCCAGTGTAATCCCACAAGTGGAGTCTGGGAAGGGTTGACCGACACAGACCTTCAACAACAAGCACACCAATCAGAAAACCGAAGTAAAAATACAAAACTAACAACAGGTATCGTAATCAGTAAGTCGAAACCCAACAACAAAAGAAAAAAAAAAGAATATTTGGAATTTAGCTGGTAGTGGGAACAATTCACCAATCTGTCAACAACAACATACCTAGTATAGTCCCACAATTGGGGTATGGGGATGATAGAGTGTACGCAGACCTTACCCCTACCTTTTGCAGGCAGAGAGGTTATTCCCAATAGATCCTCGGCTCAAGGTAATCATAATTCCAACAGTTTATAAAAGAAATACGGTAGCGAAGAAGCCATGAAAAAAAAAGCAGTGACAACAACAAGATAATAAGAAAACCGTAGCAGAAAAAATGTCAAGTATTAATATAAATCTAAGAGTAAAGAAATACAAGAATAATACTAGTACTACGGTTAGGAAATGAGATATGCTTGACTACCTACTGACCTTTTACACTAATTCTCGACCTCTACACCCACTTATCAAGGGTCGTGTCCTCGACAAACTGAAGATGAGTCATGTCGTGCTAAATCACCTTTCCCCAATACTTCTTCGGCCTCCGTCATCCTCTCCTTAGACTCACAAACACCATCCTTTCACACCTCCACTTCCTCACTGGGGCATCTAGTCATCTTCTCTCCACATGCCCGATCCATCTCAACCTTGCTTCCCTTATCTTGTCCGTCATGGAGGCCACTCGCACCTTATCCCTAATATCTTCATTCCTGAGCATATCTCTTTTGGATTGCCCACACTCTATCTCATTATTCTTATTTCCGTTATTTACATCTTTTGGACATGAGAGTTCTTGACTGTCCAATACTTTATGCCATGCAACATCGCCGGTCTAACCACCACTCTATAGACTTACCGTTAAATCTTGATGGCACATGCTTATCATACGGGACATCAGATGTGAGCCTCTATGTTATCCACCCCCCTCTAATACGATGTGTGACATCATCGTCAATCTCTCCAGGAGTTTGGCACGACTCGTAGTGAAACTGATCACTCTGTATTTTTAGTTTCTCACCGATAGTCTTAGTAGCACGCATGTCCCTTCATATTCTTAGATTTTTTTTTACGTTGTGTGGATTGGTCGCCTCAGGTATTGTATCCCTTGTTTCTAGTAGTCGATAGTACTTATCCTTTATCTATCCTTTTTTCTTTTCTCTTCCCTCTTTTTTCCTTTCTTGCTATCCACTTCTTCTTATTACCCTTCCTGAGCCGAGGATCTATTGGAAACAACCTCTCTACCTGTTAGGTAGGGTTAAGGTCTGCGTACAAAATACCCTCCCCAGACCCCACCTGGTGGGGACATACTGGGTTTGTTATTGTTGTTGTTGCTTCAAATCTTTGTATTTGTTTGGTCGTTTATGTTGACGATAATGTTATTACCGCAATGATCAAGATGGTATTACTAAGTTGAAGCAACATTTCTTTCAGCACTTTCAAATTAAGGAAGTGGGCAGATTAAAGTATTTTCTGGTAAATTAAATTACCTCACAGTGACTAGACTTGATATTTCCTTTCGTGTGAGTGTTGTGAGTCAACTTATGGATTCTCCCATAATCATTGGGATGCAGTTGTCCGTGTTCTTTGGTATATAAAACCAGCTCAAGACAAAGAATTATTGTTTGAGGATCGAGGCCACGAGCAGATCATTGGATACTCATATGCTGATTGGGCAAGATCACCTTCCGATAGACGTTCTACATCTGGATATTGTGTCTTAATAGAAGGTAATTTGGCATCTTGGAAGAGCAAAAGTGGTTGCTCGGTCTGGTGTAGAAGTAGAATATCGAGCAATAGATGTGGCAACGTATGAGCTAATTTGGATCGAAGCTGCTCAAGGAGTTGAAAGTTGGTGAGATCAGCCAGATGGAACTTGTGTATGATAATCAAACTGCTCTTCATATTGCATCAAATCCAGTGTTTCATGAAAAAACTAAACACATTGAGATTGATTGTCACTTTGTTAGAGAAAATATATTCTTAGGAGATATTGTTACAAAGTTTGTGAAGTCGAATGATCAGCTTGCATACATTTTCATCAAGCCCCTCACCGGTCCTCGTATTAGGCACATATGTAATAAGGTTGGTACATATGATTTGCACCAGCTTGAGAGGGTGTTAGTAGTTATATAGTTAATATGTAATTAGTCCGAGTCCCACTTTGAATAATAGTAGGATATATATTATGTATAGCTATAAATAGGCTCATTGTATTAGAATTAATACTTCAATAATATATTTTTCTCCCGTGCTTTTACACAGACACACTCCTCCTCACCTCATCTCCACCTTCCTCTCTCAAACTTTATTAGTATGGCTTAGCAGCTTGATACCCCTATTTTTGTTGCAATTTTGAATATCACTCTTGTTCTTGTATAACAGAATCATTGTACTCCACCTCCAGTCTTTGGGCATATTTGCCGTCTACAAATGACATTAAACAACCCAACTATCGCTTTTCCCCCGCTCATCTTACGCATAGCCCCCTCAACCTTCTCAGCCTTTATACGCTTACAATACTCAAAATCTCGATGTCTCTCGAAGTTATGGAAGTAAGTCTGGCATCTTCGTCTAATATGTGCCTTGTCCACCAATACTTTGCCTTCCTCGTCTTTGATGTACTTCACTTGGTCCAGGTCACGAGCCTTCCTCTCCCTCACCTTGGCCAGCTTGTATAACTTGTCCTTGCCTTTGTCCCCAAGTTCCTTGTACTGTGTTCAAGTGCTTCTGTTTTCGCAGCCGTAACAGCTAACTTTGCCTCCTTCTTAGCCGTCTTATACCACTCCCTATTCGTCCTACTCTCCTCTTCGTCTTTACTCTCCACTAACTTCAAATATGCCGCCTTCTTGGCTTCTTCTTTCCCAGGGACCTATCCATTCCATCACTAGTCCCCTTTGTATCCACCAGAGTAGCCCATCGAGATCCCTAAAACCTCTCTAGTTGCGTCACTAATGCAATTCGCTGTCCTGGTCCCCATACTACTCGCGTTCGCATTACTCCTCAAACCCCCTTATCCAACAACTTCTCCGCCAACTCCGGAGATTTGTCCTTAGTCAAGGCTCCCCACTTGATCTTTGGTTGACCATACATGACCCCTTTTTTTCTCTTCCTCTTAATCTCTAAGTCCATTAGCAAAAGCCTATGTTGGGTCATGAGATTCTCAACCGGGATAACCTTGCAGTCCGTGCATAAGCTTTTATCACACTTCCTAAAGAGTAAGGCTTTTCCATACCCAATCTATCCTATTTTATAAAAGGCTTTTCCATAACGTGGGGTCGGAATTGACATATATATTCCAGAGTGGAAATGCTGTATCTTTTTGTGTTAGAGCCACGTGTACATGAGAAGTAGTGAATACATCTGAAGAAAGAAATCCTGGGTAAACTCTAATGGCTTCTGAATTGCATGTTGCAGCATTCTGCTGTGCACTTGATATGCCATAAAATGTAATGTGGTGTTGTTTATTGCCTGGAAAATGAGTTATAGATTTTTTTTTGTCTCTCATATTCTCAGGTGTGGACTTCAAGGTAAAACATGTTACCCTTGGGGGGAAGAAGCTGAAGCTTGCAATATGGGATACAGGTAATCCTATTATTTTGTGTCCTATCTTCAACAAAGTGATGTTGTAGTTTAACTGCTTAGTGGCATAGCTTTTTTATTAAGTAGCATTCTTTCAAACCCCTTAAAACAATTCGTATGCAAATATATAATATGTGACACCAAATGGAGGGTTGTGATTGTTTACGCCTGAAGTTGGATATGATACTACATGGTTTACCAAATTATTTGTCGTGATTTTCCATCTCAAAACTAAAATGTTTTCAATCTATGAAGCACATTTTTCATCTCAATTAGAATGATGAAATTGAAATTTATGTATCCCTCGAATCGTTTGATATAACAACTTACCTGACAGAAGTTCGCCCTGCCAGTCGCCAGCTGTTGGTCAGAACACAGACATGTATATGTGATTGCACGCCTAATATAGGAGCATTGAGTACGACGACTAGAACAGCTTTGGTTTTTGAAGGCAATCAAACTCGACTTAAGAGACCAAACTAAGCATGAATTAAATTAATGACAAGCTAAGAGCGAATAGAATCTTGTGCAACTCCTGGATGTAAAAAAGTTTTGAACTTTATGCTATTCAACTTTAATCAAACCTTAGATTCTCTTTTGTAAGTTCAATCACAGGTTCCCAGTTAGATGAATCAAATACAGTACACTATAAATAGCCCATCATTCATGAAAAACTAGGAAGTAGAATGTAAATAAGTTGAGTTACATGTTGGGTTCAATCATAGTCCTACAATAACAAAATTTGGTCATAGTGGGTTTCTCCCCCTTTTTGGTCTTCAATTCCTCGCCTAAAAGTTTATTGCTCAAAACCCTCCTTGAAATTTTCTACATATATGTGAGCAAAATGAGCACCTGTGAATGCATAGCAGCACTTAGGTGCAATGCTGGATTGCCTAGGCGCTGTCGATAAATTCAGAGAGTGAGGCCTGTTGTACAGTGCAGGCTCGGGGTTGTGGCACTTAAGCACTCTCCAACTAAAGTAAATTCCATTGTTCTATAAGAACTTTAACTGAATGTTTTACCTCCAAGATTTTTTCTTCTGCAAAATATATTAAACCAAGTGAGAAGAACCTATAGTGCCTCGAAACTTAGCAAATCTTAAGTTATGAATGTTGGTTAATTGTCTATATAGTTAAAGCCAACTCATCACCGACTAAACCACCTCTCCTCCTTTGGAAATAAGTTGGTGGCAGAGGATGCAGCTGATCGGTCAACTTAATTCGAAAGTTGAATTCAGCGTGCTTTTCTCAATGTGCCAGTGGGAGGCTTTCTCTAGCAAAATTATTTATAATATAATGACTTTCTTGTTTGCAGCTGGACAGGAAAGATTTAGGACTTTAACTAGTTCATACTACCGAGGAGCTCAAGGAATAATCATGGGTAATCTGCTGCCTCTTTTTCTGACTTTGCTATTTGATTTGATGAATATCCATGTTATATAATCATCATGCTACACCTACTTAAATCGCTTGCTAAGAGACTGCAATGGTCACTGACGTCACGGCTAACATTAAGCTGGCGCAGTTTATATCTGGCTTATATATGTCATTATGCTGCCTTATGTGTTAGTTCACATGCTTGTTGTAGCTTTAAGAGTCGTTTCATACATGGGATAAGAATAATATTCCGGGGATAAAGTTTGGGATTAACTTATCCCATGTTTGATTTGAGTATTAGCTAATCCTGGGACACTTTTACACTAAAATGGTGGGATTAGCTATCCCATATAGAAGGTGGGATAACTATTCCCATGGAATATCTTGGGATATCCCACCATTGTATTAAACAACCCCTTTGAGTATTGATGAGTAGTCGTCCAACCCTTTGAAAGATAGATCTAAGCAATGAAAAATGCAGGAACAAGATTTTCTTAACTTTTTAGAAATGCTTCTTAGGAGAAGTACTCGTCCGTAATAGATGGGAGTGAAAGAGAAAAATTGTGGTGGTGCATAAGACAGTTGTTTTAAGATATGCTCGAGTATGTTAATTTGTAAGTACCATTTGGAAGTATGCTTTCTTACTGGTTTCTTGTTCTAGGAACAGGTTCTATTTATTCTTCTTGGAGCAAATTCTATCACCCGACTTCCTTCCCCCAAGAAATTTTTGACATAGTGGTTGTGGACTAATCTATCTTTGATTCAACAGTTTATGATGTAACAAGGCGAGACACATTTACTAATTTATCTGATATATGGGCCAAAGAAATTGACCTATACTCAACAAATCAAGACTGCATCAAGATGCTTGTTGGCAACAAAGTTGACAAGGTACCTTCGTTTTGAGATCCTTCTAGTAAGAGAACTTGGTCTGCGGTATTCGCTTATGAGGAAAACTAAAGTTGCCATTCAATGTTGTCAAAGGTGAAAAAAGTGGCTGTTGGGGGGTTTTAAGCGCAAAGTGCACTTAAGGCGCGTACTTTAGCGAAGAAAGACGCACACGACAAAAATGCACACACACACAACTTAAACTGTGAACAACTATAATATGGACCGAGGAGTTGGTAAACTGCAACAGTGAAACATATGGAGTAAAGCCATGTCAATCAAATTACAAATCATTTCGATTTCTGATTAAGATGTGAAGAAGCAGTTTTAAATTTCCAAATCAAATAGGTAACTAATTTTCTTTTGCCAAAGTTAATTCCTCATTCAATCCCTCATGTACTCATCTACTATTACATTTTCACGACAGTTAAGTACATAGCTCACGAACTACATTTATCTTGTAATACCGCCCTCATCGAGCCACCTAAGCAAGGAACAATCCTGCTTTGCACCTAGATTTATGACTTAAGCGCAGCTCAATCGAGCCTTCAATAACACTGGTCACTGTAGGATTTCCTCAAACACAATCATATACCCCTAATCCCCTTATTGAGCAGGTGCATTTGTTGTTTTGAGTCGATATTGTTGGTGCATGTGATGCTTGTGATTTCTCAAGGGATGTTTGACATATATATGAACTTCTCTGCAGGAGAGTGAAAGGGTTGTCAGCAAAAAAGAGGGAATTGATTTTGCCAGGCAATATGGATGTCTTTTTATTGAATGTAGTGCAAAGACAAGGGTTAATGTGGAACAATGCTTTGAGGAGCTTGTGCTGAAGGTATGAAACATCCGAGGATCTTCCTCATATTTTCTTCATGTTATAAAATTTTGAATGGACTTGTCATGTGTTTAAATAAATGGAGTCACAATGAAACTTTGTTTTACTAGTGATATCATATTCGTTGTATTACTAGTGATATCATATCATATTAAGCTCTATGAGTAAGGAAGCTTGGTTGTTGCCTAATAGCGCTTGATAGTGCTCACTAGAAGAGTTATTATTTGGGATGGTATGGATAATTTACATATTCATAGCTATAGCTAGAAAGGCTGGAAACGATAGCTGAAGCAAATGTATACCAACATGACAGTGTAGCTTCTTTTGTGGTTTAGTTTGATAGAGTGAAATTTATTTTCACCACTTTAGTGGAACACACCATTTTATTAGGTCCAGTGGGGCTGATATCACATCAATAGTTATTTAGCTGATTATCGACTCTTTAAATCTAAGACGTGTTCAATGTCATGTATTGAGTTTGGCTTAACAATAGGTTTATCATGTGCTACGAGATCTCCACCTTCATTTTATGCTAACCGTCTTTACTGGTGATAATGCATGTTTAGTGTACCTAGGTTTACTATTCTCAACCGCACCACCCCCCCTCCCCCCTCCCCCC
>ML266521.1:12692-29676 GCA_005239495.1 Nicotiana undulata
GGGGGGGAGGAGGTCGTTGTCCAGCGGCCTTGCTAGCAAATGTTATCTCAATGAACTGTGGTTTATGGTTTTATTATTGCTTCCTGGAGCATCCTCCTTGCCGTATGAAGTTCAGTTTTATTTTGTCTCAGCTGTCATGTCTTTGTGCTATAGTTTGTCCAACTTTAACATGGAATTCAATATAAATGAAGCCTGTTCCAATTTATAAGTTGGGAGTCCCTTTTACTCCTCTCTATCAAAGACAAAAGAGAAAGGGGAAAAAAGGATGTCTTGGTTGTGAGCATCATAAATTTTGGTTTTGCAGATAGTGGACACTCCAAGTCTCTTGGCTGAAGGTTCAGCTGGTGTCAGGAAAAATATATTTAAACAGAAACCTCCAGAAACTGATGCATCAACAAGTGGCTGCTGTTGAGATGACTCTTTTCCTTGATTTCTTCATGCTTTCACATCTTTGGTTTCCCTTTCTTTGTAAAAGAAGATGATGTAATTACTTGGAGGTGGCAAACTGTGTTTATGTCCTTCACGCTAGTAGTTTTTCTGACTGAATAGTCTTCTGTTGTACTCGTCTTTAATTTGATATGCGGAGAAGATGAAGGTGAAAATTTGAAGTTTCCTGACGACTGAGATAGCGAAGCTCTTAACTTTTTAAATTTTGCTGTATTCCCGTTTTGAAATATGTTTGACAGAGTATTTTGAAATTGTCATAAGACTCATTTTGCCAAGCCGTAGCAACAGATATTGAAAAACATAGGTGTGTGATTAAAGTGTTATTCAACATGTTTTTGGAAGCCAAAGACGTTTCGATATGTTGTTCATTTGTTTTAAGTTAAGAGTACCCCTGAGAAAATGATAAGGACCTTAAGCATTTTTCGTCGAAATAGGTAACTATTGCCTTGTATTACGTGGTGAACTATTGCGAGCCTGTGTAGTTTGCATGATCAAATTTATTCAGTCAACTTGATTGAAATAATAGATATTCCGTTAAGCTGTACAAGTTGATTCTTTTATACAGTAAGCAACCTCTGCTTGCGACAAAGAGAAGTGAACTAGTTAATCGTATAAGTAGGTAAAATAATCCAAGCCAAACAGCGACACAATGCTAATTTCGACCTCTTTTGCTTTCTTATTTTCCATTTTTTCTTCTCTCCTTCTTTCTTCTGCCTTTCTAGAGATATAGCAATGTGAGTTCATGGATGTGTGTACACTCAATTTTTAAGTCTGGAAAATAATCAAAACAAGAAAAATGTTACGAATTGTAATATTCGATGTCAAAGACACAATGAATGTTACAATCTCTATAGTCTCCTTATTCTTTTGAACAAAAAATATTAGCTCTCTTAAGCTTGACTGTCCGCTAGGTAATCCAACGATGAACTAACTATGTATTTTTTCTTTTTAACAATTTTGAAATAGTGGATTTCTATTTATTAAGTAAATAAGAGGTGAAAATTTTAATAAAATAAAGCGTTAAAAAATATATAAGAGTAAGTGTGGTGAAATAATTACTCAAAAACCATCAAATGTCTACCAACATATTTCCAAGACCTGGTGTCACAAGTGTATGAGCCACTAGTAGAATGTACAAAACACTAAACTACTGTCTGAAATAAAATAGACAGAAAGTAGATGCAAAAGAGAGACTATGGGTGCTGCAGCACGGACTCGAAAAGCAGCTCGCCACTAAGCCTCGAGTAATGGGGGTGCGCGCCTGAATGGACACTAGTTGCACCTGCCTCAAATCATGCACGATTAGTGCAGAAGTGTAGCGTGAGTACATAAACAACATGTACCCGGTAAGTGTCCAGTCTAACCTCGAAGAAGTAGTAACGAGGGGTTGACAACGACACTTACTATGGGCCAATAATAAAATACAGAAATGCTAAATAGGCATGGAATATGTGAATAATAAAAATAACACAATAGCAAGCAATGAATAAATGATTCGTTGACTGATAGTAAATTCCAAAATCTCCATTTGACACATACTAGTTCCAAACCAATTCCGGTCATTAAGTAAATTATAACCTCTTAAGCCATAACATAATATCAAGTGTAATCGGGCTCCGAGTAATATCACGCACGATATATGCCAAGGTCGTACAACCCGATCCAAATACTGTGTGCACTATTGAGGGTCGAACGACACGAACCATAGATGCATCTATTATACTGCCGAGGTGAACGACCCGCTCCCATGAGAGAAGAGACGTTTACCTCATTCGCGGAAGTACTTGCGACGCAAATGGACATGAATTTCTCAGAGTTATTAGGTATTTCTCAATTCTTGCCAAAAATAAGAATTCTAAATTGAAAATTTACAACTTTAAAATCCCTAGTCTCAGCTATATTTAAGACAATTGGTACGCATAACAAACATAATAGTACAATTAAAACATGATGTGGATCAAAGACTACCCGGACATTTCATGGAATATAGATATGCTATCGTCACCTAGTGCGTACGAATCTCCCCACACAATTAGTACACAACAAGATACACTTAAGGGGATGAATTCCCTCTTACGAGGTTAGACAAGAGACTTACCTCGTTCTCAAGCTCACTTCCGGTCCACAAATCCTCTCAAAATCCTCAACTTGGTGCCAAACAACCCGAAACTAGTCAAATACTGTATAAATCAAACAATATACACTCACAAGTTCATAAACTAACTATTAGAGTAATTACCCAACCCAAATTGGAAGATTCCTAAAATTCACCCCCAGGCCAACGTGCCGGATTCCGAAAATTTTCGTAGATAAATGTTACTCTTAATCTCACGAACTCAAATATACAATTTTTCACCCAATTCCATAATCATTTTCGTGATTAAAATTCATTTTTATCTCAAAATCCCATAAATTTTACCAATTTCTATGTTAAATCTACCCATGACCCACATATTTAGCTAAAGAATTGATAGGGATGACTTACCTCTTGATGTTGATGAAATCTCCCCGAGAATGCTCTAAAGAATCGCCTAAACTAAGTGGGAAATTAGGAAAATGAGCTAAGTCCCGAAATAAAAGGCTCTTGCACAGGTCGCACAGGTCGCAGATGTCGCATTTGCGACATCTTGTTCGCAAATGCGACAAAATCATCCCAAATGTGAAGCTGGGCCATCTCCGCCAAGGTTGCATTTGCGACCAAGATCTTCGCAAATGCGCAGAGGGCAGCTCGCAAAAGCGACAAAAATATTTGCAAATGAGAACTCCTCAGAGTTTTCCCACCCTCGCAATTGCGGATCCCTTCTCGTATTTGCGAGACCTGCTGCACTAGACCACAATCCAGCACTACTGAAGTTCTTCACCACTCCGAACGCGCTCGAAACTCACCCGAGCCCCCGGGGCTCCACACCAAACATCCACACAAGTCTAAAAACATCACACAAACTCGCTCGCACGACCAGAACACCGAAATAACATCTAAAAACACGAATAGTACGCCAAAATGCATGGATCAAATCATGATACTCAAAAACTTCTAAAAACACTTGTGCGCGTCCGATTCCCATCAAATAAACTCGAAATGATGTAAAATTTTGCGTGCAAGTCACAAATCACCATACAGAACTATTCCGAGGCTCGAAATTCCAAATGCACCTCGATAACACCAAAACCTACTTCAAACCAAATTTAAAGGACTTGAAAACCTCAAATGCGCCAACTTCCGATATTCAGCGCCGAAACGCTCCCGGGTCATCCAAAACCTGATCCGAATATACGCCCAAGTCCGAAATCATACCTTCAAATCCTGATTTCGAGGTCGTTTACTAAAAATATTGACCCAAGTCAAACTTTACACTATTAAGCCAATATTAAGGAACTAAGTGTTCCGATTTCAACCTGAACCCTTCCAAATCCGAACTAATCATCCCCGCAAGTTGTAAAACAGTAAAAGCACATACGGGGAGTCATATTTAGGGGAACGGGGGCCTAGAAGGCAAAATGACCAGTCGGGTCGTTACATTGACTTTGATTCAAAGGGCTTGAAAATGTTGATTTTGAATCTTCGTCTTGAATTTATATTTGAATGATTCGCCATGAACACTTGGGTGAATATTTCATTTGGATTTTACGCTATGAACAAACGAACTTCAGCTAGGCCGCGCTTGGAATATTGTTTTGTAGTATCTCTCGCTTTGGGTGCTTGTAGATAAATCCTTGAACTACTATCCTTCGGAGCTCTCTCTAACTTGTTAATGTTTCTGGTCTGCTTCTAGCCTTATGAAGACCTTTATAAATAGAAGTCAAAAGTGAAGTAGTTTTGAGTATGTAGACTCTGTCGAGTGATTTGATTAGTCAATTGAATTACCAACCAATCACGTGATGACAATATTGTTTTTAGGCCAAAACATGTAACTTGCGTACGTGGTCAATTAGCCAGTTAAAGAACCTCCCCATCAGTGGAAACTCTTTATCCAGTCGATGAAGATTCCGAAACGGAGTCCCTAGTTCACAATCCTGTTCCATAGCTAGCCCGGGTTGAACCATACTCCGTGGAAGCACACGTTTTGGGGCAGACAAATCGATCAGATCGAATAATCCGTCTTGTTGGCCTTTTTCCCCCTTATTTGACCTAACACGGGCATGATTCCATTGACTGTTTCATTTGAATTGGGCCACATAAATTGACATGTGATATTAGTCTGAGCTAATCAGAAAATTGAGGAACAAACATAATTAGTCAATATTCAAGAAAAATCTCAAAATCTTAGCAGGAGTAAGTAATTAACAAAATTGGTAGCTAATTAACTATATTCCTAACATAAACACAATCAATATATCAATGGACCTCTCAATCCTTCCCATGTTCCGTTGCTTATTTTTAGTGAAGTCCTCAAAATGCCAAAAGGTAATTAATGTGGTAATTTACTGCATTTAGTTGATTATATAGGGAACAAGACTGCACAACCATTAGACCACATTATTGTTCATTTTCTGTTGCCTTTTTTTTCTTTTTCCTTTTCCTTTTTTGTTTTCGGTTATCTTTTTTATTTAAATGAAGAAGAACGTGATGTTTAAATATGGGAACACGATGGGAGGTTTCCTGTACATGTTTATTTTTATTGATATATTTGATTCCTTTTTCTTTTTTTTTGGCCAAAATTAAAATTTTTATTTCAACCAAGTAAAGCTATTTACAACCACTAGTTACATTTGGACTCTATAACTAGTCTCCCAATTCTTCCTATCTATGTAGAGATATACAAAATGCTTTCCAATACTCACTATCTCTACTTAGGATAACTATTTAATGACTCTAGGATTCTATGCCATTTACTGATTTGTAATCCTTTGATATGCAACTGAACTGCAATTTCTTTAAGAATCAGACGACCTTCTCTCTTTTTGTCTTGAAATCTCCTCATGTTTATTTCACTCCACACATGATAGACAGTAGCAGCAAACAAGAATCGTAGAATCTGTGCTCTTGGTCTGCTATTCTTTGTCTTTCTGCAAATCCATGATGTTTCTTCTTCCCAGTTACTAGCCTTCCTCGTTTCTCCTAGCCATTGAAGTATTGAGTTCCAGATGGAGGCTGAGTAGCTGCAATGAAAGTATAAATGTTGCAAGGTTTCTTCAGCTCCTGTGTTACGCAGCACACACTCTGCCTGAACATTAATACCCCACTTCCTTAGCCGATCCACAGTAGATAGTCTTCCCATAAGTAGTAGCCACAAAATGAACTTATGCTTGGGGACAGTCTTTGAACCCAAGATAAGCCCTCTCCATTCTATCTTCTGATACTGTGGTAGAAGGTTTTTATATGCTATCTTGATTCTGAACTTGCATGTACTGCAACATTCTTGTAAAGCCCCAGGTAATTCCTTGTTTGCAAACCATTTCTTTGCATCCAGTATTTTCCTGATTATCAGCAAGCTCTAGTTGTTGTTGTCATTTGTTGTATGTCTTTCCCTTTAATATAGAACATATGGATCCATTTTATCCAGAGGGAGTCCTTCTTCATTGTTACAACCCATAGCAACTTGCTTAGTGCTGCTTTGTTCCAAGTATGAATTCTATAAGATTAAGGCCCCCTGCTGAATATGGCCTACACAGTGTTTCCCATGCTACCAGTGCTCTTCTTGAATTCGCATGACTGCCTGTCCATAAGAAAATTCTGCATATCTTTGTCATAAGCTGAATGACCTTCTTAGGTATTAAGAACACCTATGCCCAATAGGTTTGCATCTCAAATAAAACACTCTTTATAAGTTGGACTCTTCCACTGTATGCTAAGTGTTTTGTAGTCCAGCATCTTATTCTTGCTGTCATTGTTTCAACTAGTGGTAGACATTGTTGCACTGTTATCTTTTTTGATGATAGAGGAACTCCCAAATATCTGAATGGTATCTCCCCCTCTGAGAACTGCATTTCCTCTAATATCTGATTCTTCAATTTATTGTTAACCCCTGCCACATATAAATAACTTTTCTCCAAATTGGCCTTCAATCCTGATACTTCTGAGAAATGATTAAATTGTTGCATCATCAACTTTACTGATATTACATCAGCTCTACAACACATAATGAGGTCATCAACAAAACATATATGAACTATCTTCATCTTGTTGCATGTTGGATGATAATTAAAATCTGGAATATGCCTCAGTTGTCTTAGTGATCTATTCAGATACTCCATCACTAAGACAAACAAATATGGAGACATAGGATCTCCCTGTCTTAAACCTCTCTTTGCTTGAAATCTGGGAGTAAGTCCTCCATTGAATAACAACGAGTAACTCACTGTACTGACACACTCCATAATCCAATTTACAAATTTCATAGGCATCCCAAACTCTAGCAGCACCATCCTAAGAAAATCCCAATTCACTGTGTCGTATGCTTTCCTGATGTCTACCTTCACTAGACATCTAGGAGATACTCCCTTTTGTTTATACCCCTTCACCAGTTCATGTGCCACAATCACATTATCTAGGATATTTCTCCCCTCAATAAAAGCTGATTGTGAAGGTCTCACTAAATAGTCAACTACTAGTTTCAATCTAGTAGTAATAACTTTAGCAATCAGTTTATATAGAGTTGAACAACATGCTATAGGCCTGAATTCCTTCACAAATGTGGGTTTTTGACCTTAGGCACTAGTGTTACAGTAGTACAATTGATCTCCTTCAATAACTTTCCAGTTTGAAAAAACTGTGTTATTGCCTTTATCACATCCTGTCCTATCAATTGCCAGTATTCCTTAAAGAATTCTGCCGGAAAACCATCAATACCTGGGGCCTTTTCAGCTGGTAGCTCCTTCAGTGCCTGAATTATCTCTGTTTCTGTCACTTCTTGAATAAGAAGTAACTTTTGCTCAGCAGTGATACAGGGTCCATCTCTTGCTATTGTTGGATCTAAGCAAGTTGTCTCTCCTTCATTAGTGCCCAGCAACTTTTGAAAGAAACTTATAAACTCTCTTTGAATCAGAACATGTTCATGTAGTTGACTGCCTCCTTCTGTGCAAATTGATGTTATTCTGTTCCTTGCTTGTCTTGCCTTCAATGCTGCATGAAAGAATCTAGAGTTTGAATCCCCATATGCAAGCCATGTTACTCTTGACTTCTGCCGCAGCACTTGCTCATGTATTGTTGGCCATTTTTCAAGTTGCAACAGAATCCCTCTTTCAGTTGTTATCAGTTGTTCATTGAACAAATCTGCATTTAGATTTAGTTGCACTTATTTTAATTCTTCTTCCAATACCTGGATCTTCCTCTCCAACATTGACATTTCTTTGTTCATCTGACCTGTCTCTATTTCTATAAGCTTCAATTTCCTCCAGATAGAGTACATAGTATAACCATTCACCTGCTGCTCCCATATTTTATGTACTACTGCTTTAAAGTTCTCATGGGATAGTAGTACATTGACTAATCTGAAGGGTCTTTGTAACTTCTGTTTGGCCACTTCTGTTCTGACTATAATGGGGGAGTGATCTAAGCATTCCGGAGTATGATAGTATGCTTCCAGATTGCCATACTTCATAAACCATAAGTCATTCCCAAAAGCCCAGTCTATCAAGCTGTATATTCTTTCATTGGCCTCTCTCTTATTACACCATGAGTAAGTACATCCTTTCCTGCTTAGTTGGCCCAGTCCAATATCTTGTATGCAGTTTTGAAAGTCCTGCACCTCTGATAGTTTAACTGGCAACCCGATAATTCTATCATGTACTGAAAGAATTGCATTGAAATCGCCTAACACCATCCAAGGTACTGTAACTGTATTGTTTATTTGCTTTAACATTCTCCATAGCTCTTGTCTTTCATGTTGTGTATTCAGCCTATAGACAAATGTTATCTCACAAGCAAATTGTGACTACTAGTCTTCAACTTGACAATGAACCAATTGCATATGAGATACCAGAATACACTGAAACCTTATTAGGTTTCCAACAAAGCCACATTCTGCCTCTATTACTGACCATGTAATTAGCATGAACCTTCCATTCTACTCCCAGTTTCCTCTTTATTTTTTCTGCTCTTTTCTTCTTTACTTTTGTTTCTAAACATCCCAGCAGTACTACTTTATTCTTAAGCAAAAAAGATTTCAATTCCTTTTGCTTATAGGGCTTATTCAGCCCTCTTATATTCCAAGAGCAAATGATCATGGAGGATCATTTTTCCTTGTATCCCCCTCTGACTTATTGGCATTAGCTTTTTCAGGCTGTATTCTCGATGAACTGAATCTGTTTTTCTGAAGAAACTGCTCCACATTTTCATTTTCTGTCAGTGGTTTTGGCCTGCTGCTCTTTCCTTCTAACATTATCTGCTTGCCTCTACTTTTATCAGTTTGTCTTTCCTCTGTATCCATTACTTCTTGCTCGAGTATTTCACTTGGTTTATCAGAAGCTTTAGTCTCAATTTCAGCTGCTGAGACTATGTTAGTTTTAGCCATCCATTTCTTCTTAGTCTTCTTCTTTTGTCTCCTTGGTATCTGTCGAATTTCTCCTGCTCTGTTCTTATCCTTGCAATCTGCTATATGTCTTCCACCTTGGAGACATTCCGGACAATAATCTGGTTTCCACTCATGCTCAATCACTTGTTCATAGTGTTTACCATCAGGTTCCTCTAGAGTGATTGAATCTGGGAGAGTCTGTGCCACATCCAGTTCAATAAGTACTCTGGCATATGATATTCTTTCTTCATTTGCTGTTAACTTGTCAGTACAAATTGGTTTACCCAAGAAACCAGCTATACGCCCCAAATTCTCTGTTGCCCAATACTGGATAGGTAAATTAGGAAACACTACCCATATTGGCACTGCATTCAGAGGTTCTTCAGCTAGTTTAAAGTGGTTCCCATTGTTTCAAAATCATAGGTCTGTTATTATAGGTATAAGGTCCGTTTTGAAAAATCTTCAGTTTCTCCTCTTCATCTTCAAATCTGAAGATGAAGTATCCTTCATCATGTAAGTAGACCTGTGGAGTTGCAATATTATTCCATACTCCATAAAGAAACCTCAACATATCTTTAAATGTAAGATTACCACCTATTACATAGCCAATTAGGGCTGACCTCCATTTATGATTTGGCAATTCAATTGCACTTGCACTAAGCTTAACAATTTTGTTTCCATCTTTCATTGTCGGAGGGAAGTAATTAAGCTCTTTCCCTAATTGTTGAGCTCGATTACCTTTCACTATATCCGCCATTGTTGGTTTGACAACACTCGAATTGGCAGAAAAAGTTAATTTTCTTGCCGCATTATGTGCTTCAGGTTGCTGGCTCACCTCCTCCCTTGATTCCTGCACTGCTGCCTCTGATCTGTTCAACGCTTGCAAAATTGTGGGAGCACTTCCCATACCCATCATCCATTGCCCTATTTGAATTGGGGCTAAACTCTTTGGAACTCCCGTTTCTGGTGTTACAACTCTCAGTGATTCATCTTTGGTCGAGGATTGAGTGGTATCTACCACCGGTGCCGAAACTTGCTTCTTCTTCCGTGCCATTGGACTCTAGAGCTTCTTCTTTTACAGTACTATTTACTCCTTTGTTCCATTTACAACAAAATCTCCTTGCATATGTAGTATATTGTTTTTGAAACCTTGGCATGCATGTTCCTTTCTATCCATGTATAGTGCAAATAAAAATACCATAACACGAGCTCTTGGTCTGCCATTATTAGCCATTGTACTTCTTTAGTTCCTTGTCAAGCTTTCAATTGAGTGCTTTTCTCCCGGCCAGTCTAATATCGATTTTGCATAAAAGATGATTTAGAGTTTCTTCCTTTTCACGCATTTGGCACTTGCTTGATTCTGAATTTTCCTTGTATACACTACTCATTGAAAATGTATTCACATACCCAAACCATCTCTTTTGTATCAAATACCTTTCCAATAAGCTAGCAAGCTTCTTTTGGTATACTACTATTGTAATACATTGCATATAAATTATTTGAAGTATAATAAACAATACTAAATAGATCTATCTTCTATTCTTTATTAGTTTCCTTTCCCCTCATCTTCATTTACGATAATTACTAAATACAATATTGGTGTTTGCGTTTAGTATGTTTCACAAGTCGGAAGTAATTTTGGTTTCAAATTTGTGCGGATTAGAGTTTGGGTTCGCAAGCGAATTGATTTTCTGAGACTGGAGAGATTTTGAGAGAACCTAGTTCATAAATGCTGGCAAAAGAGGCCATAAATTTCAGTTTCAATATATTTTATATAATTAGAATACATTTTTAGTGAAATGAAGAAAATAAGAGGAGAAAGACAATGAAATTTAGGATAAAACATAAGAGGAGAGAGCGCAACAGATTCCATGATTTGTGACTCCTTAATTGTGTGCATAATTTATACAATATATTAATCTTTGGAATTTATGCGGATGGCAGGGTAAGACGGCATATAATAGACTCTTGTGATCCGGCTTTTTCCCGGATCACGCACATAGCAGGAGCTTAGTGCACCGAACTTCTCTTTATTAATAATGTAATTTTTTTTTTTGGAATAAACAACAAATGGTATTATTATCTTAAATCTATATATTATTAAAAGGAGAGAACAAACTCTCTCCTTAAGCCAAGTGGCAGCATAAAAAAATACCACATGTTATAATTAGTTAATAATAGTTATTTAGTTTAGTTATTGTTTATTATTTTTGAATTAAATATCTATAAAAACAAAAATAAAATAACTACCATCTATATCCTCTCTCTCTCTCTCTCTCTATATATATATATATATATATATATTTGAATTAATAAATATAAATATTTTATAATTAGCTATAATAAAAAAATAAAAATACAATAACTACCCATTCAAATTGGGTAGGAGTAGTTTCAAGTTGTAGCTTTAAATTATATTTTTTAAAAAGAAAAACTAAATTTAGCTATAATAAAAAAACGAAAAAAAATAAGAGAAGAAAAACCACCCATTCAAATTGGGTAGGAGTAGTTTCAAGTTGTAGCTTTAAATTATATTTTTTAAAAAGAAAAACTAAATTTAGCTATAATAAAAAAACGAAAAAAAATAAAACAAGAGAAGAAAAGACACTCATTCAAATTGGGTAGGAGTAATTTCAAGTTGAAGCTTTAAATTATTTTTTTTTAAAAGAAAAACTAAATTTAACTAAAATAAAAAATTACCATTTCAATTTGGGAATAGTTTCAAGTTAGACACTTAAAATCATTTTAATATGAAAACGAAAATAAAGAAATAAAAACTTACAAAAGTAAGAAAAAATAAATTACCTATAATTTAAAAACGAAAACAAAAATAAGAAAAACTACCAATCCAAATCGGGTGGGAGTAGTTTCAAGTTGTAGTTTTAAAACTATTTTCTATATAAAAAAGGTTAAAAACGAAAATTTAAATTAGCTATAATAATAAAAAAATACCAATAAATATAGATACTTTATAATTAGTTATACTAAGAAAAAAAAAAACAACACTCAATTTAAATTAGAAATTTGCTATCAACAATGCAACAATACTAAATATTGTATAATATAAAAAAGAACAGAACACAAATTTATTCGATGCCCAGAAAAATCCGTTTAATTTAAAAGAAATTTTAATCATTAAAATTCATAATATAATTGAGAATAATAATAAAAAATTAAACTAAAAAAAATATTTCAAGAGTTATAAAGAATATATCTTTTATTATATTACAAAGAAAGTAGCATATAAAAATATTAAAAAAATGATATGCTAATAAAATTTTATATTAACAATAAATAATACTAAATATTGGACAATAGAATAAAGAAAAATATAGAACAAAAAAGGTATTTGATGCCCATATAAGTCTTTTTAATTTAATAGAGATTTTATTTATTAAAATTCTGACAATATTTTTAACAGCATTAGAATAAATTTAACTAAAATATTATTTCAAGACTAATAATATATATATTTCTATTATTTAAAAAATTAAGTAGCAGACAAAAATATTAAATAAAGTAATATGCTAATAAAAACTTTTATTAACAATGCAATATAGTAAATATTGGATAATATAATAAAGAAAAATTCAGAATAAAAAAGTTATTCGATACCTAAATATGTCCCTTTAATTAATAGAGATTTTATTTATTAAATTTAGATACTATTGTTGAGAACAACGTAATAAATTTCAAAATAAACAAATATTTCAAGGGTAGTAAAATATCTTATATTATAAAAAGAAAGCGAGCAGACAAAAATATTAAACACAATATTATACTAATAAAAATTTCTATTAACAATACTCAACAATGGATAATATAATAAAAAAAGTATAATTTTTTTTTCTTTAAAATAATAAGTTCCTTTAATTTAATAGAGATTTTATCATTGAATATATCGTATTGATAATTGAAATTTATTAAAGCACGACGACCTAATATATTCAAGTAAACCCGATCACAATTTAATTAAATTAATATTTTTAATATTGTCCGCTACAACTACTAGTACTTCTTTAAAAATGCGTAGTTGTGTAGTCTTCTCGAGAAAATTACACCTAATGACCTTAAAAATGAACGGTGTTGACTTTTTGAACTTTTTGAACCCCACTTGCCCCATTCGCAAAACTGTAAGGCCAAAAGTGTTAGCTCATGGGGCAAGCGAAGGCCAACACTTATTAAACTTAAAGTTCTACCCATGGGACAAGTAGGGTTAAAAAATAATAATTGACACCGAAATGTCCTATTTGTGCAAATCACCCTGAGCTAGTAGCCATTTGGACATTAGACTACTGAAATGAGCTCATTCTTTTGAGCCCAACCAAATGTAGCCCAAAATCCCAAGTTGAATTTTAATTTAAATCCATATTAGACTTAAATTATCAAAATTCAATAGCATTTTAATGCCATAAAGAAACCCAAACCAATCACGATCAGGTTCATTAGAGCTATAGCTCTAGGGATGTAACTTGTTCGTAATTAGGAGTTTAGCTCCCAAAGTTGGCAAAAATAAGGTTAAGAGTATAAGAGAAGGTAGATATCTTTTGCCAGTCGCTGATAGACCAAACATATAGCTTTACATGATACATCTGCCCAAGTTGAACAACCAGCCAGCTGTGCCAATAATTCCTGAGAGAGATTCATCACTCTCAGTAATGCAGGTAGAAATCCAAGACATTACCCCCAATACAATCTTAGCAGAAAACCAAAAGTAGAGAATATCTGAAATCTGTTTTCTACTAAAAATATTACGTGAATACGATGTCAGAAAGCTTTTGATTAAGATTCTATGTAGGCAAGTGGAACAGAGAATGCCTATCATGACAGCTATATGTGAAAGAGAATAGAAATCCAAGACATTACCCCCAATACAATCTTAGCAGAAAACCAAAAGTAGAGAATATCTGAAATCTGTTTTCTACTGAAAATATTACGTGAATACGATGTCAGAAAGCTTTTGATTAAGATTCTATGTAGGCAAGTGGAACAGAGAATGCCTATCATGACAGCTATATGTGAAAGAGAAAGATAGAAAAAAAACTAAAAGTATACCAGCATGATTTACACTGTCATCATATAACAATTGAAAGTAAATTTACAAGTCTATAAGCAGAGACCATTAGTAAAGATCCCCACGACCACAACTCCAAGTGACATGGCCATCCGAGAAGCTTAATCATCACTAGTAAGTATGGCGAAGATGGAAAAATAAGCTAGTTACAAGGCCTATATCCTCCTTCAGAATCTTTTATCTGCAGAGTTAAGTAGCATTGTTGACATACATCATTCTTAATGCTGGAGAAAATGAGTAAGTCTGTCATAAAACAGCAGAGGAGAAGGTGTTCCGTGTTTGCTTAGTTTTTATGTTTGTAAGTAAAGAAGGGTAGGCAGACCTTAACAGGTCCATTCATGCGCTCTCAAATCGAACAACTACACAGGTGATGTTGTCTGAACTCCCCCTTGAATAAGCTTCTTCTATAAGCTTACGTGATGCTGCTTCAGCATCTTTTATGTCCTGCACAATGGCCACAGCATCCTGTATGTAATGAAGAGAAGTTAGACCCTAGAAAATTCGTAACTCGTTGATGCAACTTCTAGTTGTATAGGAAGAGAGAAGATAAATATGCATGAATATTTTGGACCACTAAGCAAATATCAACATATTAGACACACAACAGCAGAGCTTGCATGTTGAGTCACTGTAAAGCTACTGTCATATGCTAACAATCAAGAAGCTAGAATTACAGAAGAAGCTACTAATTTTAAAGAGAAAATTTCCCTGGTTTGTTACTTTCTTCTACCTGTATAAACAAGGAATGTGTAAAAGTATTACACAAGGCTCTAGGAATCATCCCTAACCAAACTTGAGCTTGCCTAAGCAAAATAGCTTCCCTTGAATATTCACCTGCTCTAAGCTTAAGAACCAGTCTTTCCTCAATTTCAAGACCAGGATCATGAAAATTTTGAGCTTAAGTTTGAATTACAAAATACAGTTCCTGACCACTAATGAGCTTAGCAAAGATTTTAATAGTAACAGTTTTTTGATATCCCGCCTTTGAAGGACAAGCTCCAGATTCGTCCAAATAAAGACAGAAGAAATACAAGAAACCCCTCGCAAGATGTATTCAAATTCAATCCTTAAAACCAAGCTCTGAGGTCTCAAGTATACATTCAGCATTGTCATCTTACTAAGAGTTTGTAAGTTGAGGAAAACTGGTTAATGTTGAAACACCAAGAAAGGTGTATAACACGTTTAGCAAATGAAACCTGACCTTGTTAGACAGGACATTCCAAAGTCCATCACTTGCAATTATTATAAAATCTACACCATCAATTTCTTCTTCCTGAAAAAGGAGATCAAATATCAATGCACTGAACATCAATACAAATCATCAACATCGGAAGCTAATTATATGAGAGAGAGAGAGAGAGGGAGAGAGGGAGAGAGAGAGAGAGAGCAATATTTCAGTTCAGTAAAACAACTGGGTTACAATATCAGAACAAAACAAGCAAATCAACAACAACCAACCCAGTTTAATCCCACAAGTGAGATCTGGGGAGGGTAATCAAAGGGTCAAGATTTGCTAAGAAAAGCACAGCATTAATTCAGGGAAACCAAATATACTTCAGCTGTTAAATACTAGAAAATAAAAGATATAGCTTAATGTCAGTTTCCCCCTGTACGCTTTATAAGTGCAACGTACCAGCTCAAACTTTTTCTACTGAGATACAGTCTACTGACACTCCTTGCATAGGAACTGCCGAATCTCTATGCAAACGTATCTTTCTTCCATCTACAAGCGTGGGGAAAAATAGCAATGTTTTCTCATGAAATGATTGTAACTTCTGATGGTTATGGTCTCATTAAAACAGTGTGGTGGAATAGGAGAAAAAGGAAGGGATTTGTAGTTTCCTTGCCTTCTTCCCTATTCTAAATTTCATCACAGTTCAGGCCAATATGCTCAATTATTGCTCAATTTTCATACAACAGCTACAATGGAGGGCAATTAATGCATTCCTCCAAAACTTAAAGGCTGGTCTGAGAAACAAATTCGTAGAGGGACGAAATAAGTTCTGACAAAATATTTTAACACGAGCAGCTTGGTCTCGAGTTCTCACTTCACCCTACCATTCCAAGTATAATTTTAACCAACCCTTTATTATGCAATAGTTTCACTTGAATAGCAATTGAAATAACTAGACAATTTACACTCACTGCTGCTACTAAAGGCCAGTGTATGATGAAGAGCTCATTAAGCATCCTACCTTATTGTTCGGAAATATATTGCCTCACACCGAAGGCTAATTTTTCCCTCTCATGCTTTCAAAATGTTTAATAAAATGCATTAGTTGATAACTGAGTTCAAAGGGACGAGCGAGCATAAATATCCATGAATGTTTCAAATTATGTTTTAAATGAGAAGGCATACATGATATAAGTGTTTATGCAAGTTTCGTAAGTTATGTTTCATTAGTTTTCACTTGAATTACTTTCATAAAGTTTATAAAGCTTTTAAATGATTTCTATGACATGTTTAAACGCTTGTATTATGTTTTCATGACTGAGAAAGTTATGTTGAGTTATGTATGTGGCGAAAAGGTGCCGAATGAAGTTTTAAATGTTTTAGGAGTACACTTAGTAAACTGAGAGGGCTAAGGCCTAGAAACAACACGTGCCAGTGTAGGAGTTGAGTTTGACTATAAACATGTTGCTAGCAACCTCAATATCATATCCATAAAAGGTTTTGGTGAGACGGCTCATCTAATCGAGTCAATGCCCTAGGTCGGACATGTCACACCATGCGGCATTATGGTGAGACGGCTCCTCCGGTCGAGCTGATACCCAGACTGGATAGTTTGAGTTAGTGAGCTTATGCACTCCCCAGTTTCGGAAATGCTTTACGATATGAAATGAAAATATTTAAGTTTAAAGTTAAGGTTGTCAAGTTTTCAAATGCTTTATAATGTTGTGATTATGCATTCACCTTTTCCGTAAGTATCGCTCACCCTTCTGTGAGGGAGACAGTGATACTCATGTAGTACTTTATTATTATACTCACGTCACACCCCCCCCCCCCCCC
>ML266521.1:29815-46652 GCA_005239495.1 Nicotiana undulata
AAAAGGGCCCCCCCCCCCCCCCCCCCCAAACTCTCTACAAGATCTTGGAACAATTCAACGGGACCTCCAATGCTGAAGATGGTGTGACATGGCAAGGGAATAGCAAAGGAAAGTTCTCAGTCAAAGTAGCATATAAGGAATTCAATATTTCAAATAATCAGGTTGGTTGTTGGCCATGGAAATTGATTTGGAAGGTTAAAATTCCTTATAAAGTGACTTGCTTTTCATGGACGTTGGCAAAGGAGGCAGTACTAGCCCAGAATAACTTGGTCAAGAGAGGATACCAACTTTGTTCTAGATGGGCAGAGACAATCAATCATCTTTTTTTGCACTATAGGGTGACCTCACAATTATGGAGGATGTTCATCAATTTGAGGGGATTCTTGTGGGTTATGCCAAGAAGAATTCTTGAAGTTCTAGCCTGCTGGAACATAGAAAACAACCTTTTCGGTCATAGAGAGATGGAAGATTGTCCCTGCTTGCATCTGGTGGACAATTTGGAAAGAAAGAAACCGAAGATGCTTTGAAGATAGATCCAACAATGTCCAAAAGATGAAAATGAATTGTTGTAGTTCTTTTTTACTTTTGGTGCAAAGGAGAATACTTAGAAAACCATGAATCTATTTTTGATATTTTAGAATCCTTACGAGAAGAAAAAGGATTAGGAGAGCTTCTCCTATATTTCACCTTGTTGTAATTATGCTTCTCCTATGTTTCACCTTTACTTTTGGTGTAAAGGAGAATACTTAGAAAACCATGAATCTATTTTGAATTATTCAGCATTGCATCATCACCTACATCCACTTTAAATTTTGCTTGGGGTCACAGCAAGGTTGGAATGTTACTTTTAGAAGGGCTTTGAATAATTGTGAATTAGAGAGGGTTGTGGATTTCTTTAATATCTTGGAACAATTCCAAGGTCTTGGAGAAACGGAAGATAGACTCTGGTGGAACCTTTGCAGGAGTGGGAATTTTACGGTCAAATCAGCGTATACCTTAATGGCTGCTTCTAACCTTCAGTTAGAACAATCGCCCGGGAGGCATATCTATTAATATATAAAAGGAGAGGCAAATCCATGACATTATGCCAAGTGTCAAAGCCAAATATCAACACCTGTCATGTATTAGGACAAAACTCCAATATTTTTGGAATTCAAAAAAGTTTAAAATAGAAAAGAAATTACAAAATTTTAATATTAACCAATTCAGTTATTAACATCATGGAGTCCCATTTTTTTTTGGCACATACTTTGTAAGTTTGAAAACTAAAAAAAAAACATTTCTTTCAATTCAGATTGCCACGTTTTTCATTAGCTTTATTTAATTTATTATTATAAACCTATAAATTCATCAAAAAACTTTTTACATACACATAGTAATAAAGCAAAATAACAACAAAAAAAAAAAAAATAACTCCACAATTGATCATGGCTCCAACGTGGGAAATGTATCTGCCTCCCATGTTGGGCAGTTATTTTTTGTTAGAATTGGAATTGGAAACTACATTTTTGAAATAGAAAAGAAATCACAAAATTTTAATATTAACCAATTCATCACGGAGTCCCACTTTTTTTGGCACTTACTTTGTAAGTCCGAAAACTAAAAACAATAATTCTTTTAATTGAGACTCCAACGTTTTTCATTAACTTTATTTAATTTATTATTATAAACCTGAAAATTCATCAAAAAACTTTTCACATACACATAGCAATAAAGCAAAATAACAAAAAAAAGAAGAAGTAACTCCACAGTTGATCATGGCTCCAACGTGGGAAATGTATTCCCTCCCATGTTGGGAAGTTATTTATGGTTAGAAATAGAATTGGAAATCAGATTTTTTTTGTTAACAATAATCAATCAATTATCTTATAAGTTCACGTTTAATTACAGTTACAACTCCTAATAATAAGGAGATAGACAAGGCAACCATTACAATCTTCTTGAAGTACTCTTTCAATCAAAGCTTTTTTTCTTTAATTACAGTTACAATTCCTAATAATAAGGAGATAGATTAGGTAACAATTACAATCCTGTTGAAGTACTATTTCAAGCTAAAGCCTCTATATTTTCACCATTCTTTCAACCAAACCCCATGTTTTCAATTCCAAACGCCTCAAGTTTAAGTCACAATGGCACTCAAGGCAGAGAAAAAAATCAACAAAGGAGAAGAAAAGGAGAAGGAGAATGAGTATCCAAATACAAAATTGTAAATAATGTTTTGTCATTAAAGTATTCATCGTTTACATGTCTTTTTTTGTTGGTAATTGTTCTTCTCTTTTCACTTTCTTCTTTTCTGATGTCCTCTATTTTTTCTTCTTTGTTTCTTTTTATAGAGTAACATAATCGAGAAACTATTCCAAATTTATACTCATGAAACATTTTGAAACAGAGAATGTTCAAATGTTATCTTATAGGCATTTTACTATTTTGTGTGTCGAGTTTTCGAATACACATGGAGTGAAGCGCAATTAAAAGCTAATTTTATGTTATTTTATTATGTTTTCTTTCAATATCATCAGTCTTTCGTTACTAACTTATAGTGTAAGTTAAAATTGACTTCGTCTCTATTTAATATCAAAGTGAAAAGCTAACTTTCGACTCTTTTTTAGTGATTCAATCGTGTTGGCTTGATTTTGTAGGCATAATATTAATCCTATTATTTCTGGCCTTTTTAAAATGCATTTTATTTTTTCTTGGTTCTTTATCATCTGGTAGATTTTGATTGCTCTACATAATTAATCTCCTAGCATGTATAAAAGGTGAATTGATATTTTCTATTAAAAAATATAGTAGGGGTTAAAGAATTATTATCTGGTTATCATAAAGTTTTGTAATATGTACATAATTTCCCAACTCTACTTTCTTTATCTTTTTGTGTTATAGTGAAAGTATTATCTAAGTTAATTGACGTCTATATATTATGAGAATCCAATTTGAGTTTTTAAAATTTCATATATGCTATTATACGACTTAAAAATAGAAATGATGCATAATGCATGTTAGCACTTTCTTTTGCGTAGTATAGCTTAACTAATAATTGATATTTCTTTGTTATTTCTTTGCTTGATTAACTTATGCTTTCTTGATTTTCCTTGGAAAACAATATTCATGTATGGAATATTTCCTACTGATTCTGGGAGTCCTTAATTTTGATACCTTTTTTTTAATCATGATTTATCCGATACTAATAAAGTGTGTTTCTGCATTCCTTCACAATACTGGTTAATTGAGTAATTCCTTAGTATAAAGAAAGAACAAAGAATTAAAGAAAACTAAGATGTTTTTAGTGTATATGTGAGTACGTCACAATAATAAATGTTAAATCACAATCTAAAAAGGTACAATAAGATATTTTGTAAAAGTATTCAATATTGACGCTTTAAGTTTAACTAAACATAGGGTATACTGGTTACTCAATAAATTCTTTTTTTTTTTGAAGATTATAAATGCTTTTAATCCTTAGGACAAAGTTAATAAAGATTCTAATATAACTTTGAAGTGGAATAACAAAAGAAAATTTATAAAAACTCTAACATAAATTTTAACTGGAATAACAAAAGAAAATTTTGAGTTTAAATAAAAAGATAAAATTTTGCAATAGATGTGAAAGTGTTTAGCTTCAATTTTAAATAACTACTTCTAATAGATTGGATTAGACTGAAGTTTCTTCTCAACTATATTTAATTGTATCATTTCTATTATGCATAACAAACTTATCAATTTTAATTCATATGAGGTCATGTTTTAATTTTTAAATACAAATCCCTATTTATAATATGTATCTTCTATAGCTAAATAATTATTTCATGGCTTGATCAGATGCTAATTATACAACTGTGAAGATACTGTCATGTTATGCTATGTCTGGTATGAGTCATGAAGATAGAGTTTGGGTGTCAATTAAAGTGGTTAGTCTATTCAGTACTACAAGACTTTATACCAAACATTTTATAAACCATCAAACTTGGCTTTCTACTAATTATTCTCTTTATTGTTTTTATAAGAGTCGGGAACAAGTACTTTAAAATAAAGAAATGAGTACTTTTAAGATCTTTAGAAAAACAGGAAAGATTGTCTGGGCGGGTAATAAGATGGGGAATCCATAGAACTTGCTTGCAGTCAGAAGAAGATATAAGCAAGAAAGAATTAGCTTAGACAACTTGATGTTGAGATTATTCATACTTTTATTTTATTTTGATTTGCATACATCCAAATATTTCTAATTGGACTCATCATTCTCTATTTTTTAAACTCTGCAGCCTGATACCCATCTAGACCAGAAAGAAAAGTACATTTCATATACTGAATTTGCTAACCAAGAGCTTATTATGTTTTCAGTGGCTGATATTCGAAGGTCTATTCCATCAATGCTTGACGGTTTAATACTGGATCGAAGGAAGATTTTGTTTTGTGGCTTTAAGAGAAACTTTGTTAGTTTGTACCAACATATTGTGCAGTAAAAATGACTTTTTTCAAATGGTACTAATAAATTTTTGAGAATCAGAATATGACCAATCATCCAAGATTGCATTTTCTTATGAATGCTTTCCTCACTACCTATTTTCTAATGGGTTCATATGTTTTCTTATGACTTCAATACATGAATATTCAATGGATTTATATGTTTATAAAACAATAGTATTTGAGAGCTCCTTTATGTCAGTAATATTTTCTTATGAGAATATATTTGATATTTTCCGCGCAACGCGTGGGTACAGATACTAGTTTGGAAAGTAAAGGCTCCTTTCAAGGTGGCATGTTTTTCATGGTTAGTTGCAAGAGAGGCCTGCCTAACCCAAGGGAACTTGAGAAGAAGAGGTTTTCATCTTTGCTCTACATTTCTACTATGTGGTAGAGATATAGAAACTAATAGCCATTTGTTTCTTCATTGTCCGTTTACAGACCAGCTATGGCAGCTCTTTCTCAATATTGTGGGCCTCAAATGGAGCATGCCAACTAACACTTGTGATCTATTGAAGTGTTGGAATTACAATGGGCTATAGTGAGACAGAAGAAATGGTGGCGATTGGTTCCTGCTTGTATATGGTGGACAATCTGGAAGGAGAGAAATTTAAGAACTTTTGAAGACAGAAGCAATTCCTTACAGAATATAAAGATGAAGTGTTTGCTTTTGTTTCATTTTTGGTGTAAAGAAAGCTATGTAGAGGAGGCAGAATCTTTAGTAGATTTGATAGGTGCACTTTAACCTTAGGTTGACATAGCTGGTTTTTGTTTCCTTGTAAATATGGCTTGGCACTGCCCTAGTGCTGTTTTATTTATTAATATACATGTTATCATTATCAAAAAAAAATTATGGATGACTCCACAGTTTCTGTGTAGTCTTTTTTATTTATATACAAATGTTACCTTTTCAAAAAAAATACTAACGTCCCTTTGCGGGGGTGTTCGCTCATGTTATGATTTAAAGTGTTGATACTCCAGGCGACTCTACCACCTTCTAGGCTTCTCCTTCACATTCCCAATTTTTGGTGAGCCCACTTATGTCGTGGGGATTGGTTATTGACTTTTTATTTTTTATTTTTGGGTATAGCCGAGGCCTTGTCACCTGTATTCTTTTAGCCAAGGAAAAACAACCACCATCTTGGTTTTGACACTCAAGCGATCCGCCCAAAGAAGATTGATTCAAAGGTTAGATTTCACCGCCTCTATCTATCCAACTAGTACTAGCTTGGTGCTCGGAAATGATCGAAGTAGTTGACCCTTGGTAAGTTTATCAAAGACGAAAATGATTTGTTTGAAATTATGTATGACTGGTTACGGAGGTACATAGGCTCCATAGACCTTGTAGGTCTAGTTTACGTCCTTTTGTCATTCTACTGCCTCTCATATTCATGTATCAATAACTATTTAATGTCTTACGATATTTATGAACTTATGCAAATGTTTATGAAGATTTTTATGTTTCCAACTCATGCATGATCATGTTTACAAAGTTGGTTTGCTCGACGGTAAGTTTAAGACATCAAGTGCCAATCCGTCTGTCCAGTTTTTTGGGCATGACATAGTAAGTGGTGTTGTTAGGGTAGATGTAGGTTACCATATGAACCAAAAAAGTTCCATTTAAAGAAGCTAAAAACACGATAACTTCCCTTATAATCTCAACTGCCTTCCCAAATAATACGTCACAAGGTGACAGTGGAGAACCATACTTCTGATTAACACCATGCTCTTGAGCCTTGACAGACCAAGCAAATAGAGCAGGAAATGAAGACAAACTATTGCTTCAAGAACAAAAAGCCAACATACCTGAATCTCTGGGTCTGCCACAACATATGGCTTTAGCAGTTTATCTCCAAATGCACGAGAAACAGCCAGTACCCCACCTACACGCCATGTACCTGAAGAACAGAGCAGCAGGACACTGCGTTGAATTCAACTAAGAGGAAAAAGAGGATGTAACATATATACATGCGGTAATAAATTTCACTAGGAAGCACCTAAGGCATGCAAGCACAGATATGTAGTATTGCTCATATAAGGCACTGCCAGGAAAAGAAACCACATTTAAGAGCACTAGTTTCAAAGTCTTCCTTTCTTTCTTAAACTCCGTGACCATTTGAAATTTGCCACATTAAACGGAGGTAGTACTCCCTCCGGTCCACAATAAGTAATTTTTTGGTTGTTTGCACACAGATTAAGAAATACACCTTTTAACATTAATTGGCAATGAAATGACCATATTAACCTTTACTATCTCTTCACATAAATACTCCTAACACATACTCCAACACTATTTACTCCAAGGGCAATGTAGGAAAAAAATAATTAATTCATTCTTGAAATCTGGAAAAATCAATTATTTTGGACAAAAGAAAAAAACAAAAAGTCACTTATTGTGGACTGGAGGGAGTAATATTTAACTAAACAGTTGCATAATAAATTCTCCTAGCCTAGCAACAGACAATGATTGAATAGCAAATTTTTGTGAAGCTCAAACTTCACATATAATGAAGATTGCAAGGGCTAGACAATGTGGTTTTGGAAGATTCTGTATGGAAATGTACAGAACCCGATAGAAAAAAGGAGAAAGAATTTGATTACATATAAAAAAGAACGTGGAATAATACAATTCTTCGTGACTTCAGTCTCCGGTAGCATTTACTGGTCCAATCAAGCACCAAGAAACACATACAAAGAGACTGCAACAGACTTTTACCTGCCCAGATGATGAAACCGCCAGCCTGTTCTATTCTTTCACGCTCATCAGATCTGTCAGGCTTGTGATCGATGGATAAAGGAATAGCTGCATTTATTGCAACAGTTATGCTTCACAACCAAATAACAAAAAATGAATAAAATCTTTTAAAAATCTTTAATGTGCAATAATCATTCAACATGATGGAATCACTTCTGGAACTCACTTCCGAAATCTGAGGGAAAAAATAATTAGGTTCAGATATGTTGGAATTACAGAAGAATATAGACAGCCGCCATCTAGTTCATCAATATGTTGTGATATACTAGGGAATAAAGCTCAAGAGTCAAGCCCAATGAGAATGACTGTTTTCTTCCACTCATACCATCATTTAGCAAACTAGTTTGCACGCACATACATTGCACACCATAAAAACAGTGAATGGAAAATATTTTTTCTTATAAATTTATAATTTTGTAAGACGGTAAATACGTAAGTATATGGGTATAGCGGAATACAAAACTGCTGAAAGTTATTCCGTCGGTCCTAAGATATATAGCATCATTCGACAAGTGAATTTAAAATGTTTCTGGTTGATTTTTAAATGTACACTTGGCAAACCAAATTCTTGAAAAATTAAAAACAGTTGTTTGCCTTCTCAAATAATAAGTACTCCATATAAGCTGGGTTAGGAGTGTTTTACTTTTAATTTCTCATTCCAATGAATTTGTCATGTTATTTCACTTCCTTTAGTGTTTCAATTCAAAAACTAACAATTGAAGTAACTGAATCTCTTACACTCGATAAGGAAAAACTAGATACCTAATAATTCTCTATGTGGTGGTTATTTTAGAACTGATATTTAAATATATAAAGCCAAATATATCGTGTAGTTATTATTTTGTAAATTTCCATCAATGAGGAGTATTTTTCTTTATTTATCCACTATATTAGGTCAACAAATTTAGTTTAACTTCCTCATCTTTCCTTTTTGTTTCTCTCCGGCACGATTTACCTCGTGATGGTAAGTTAATTCTATAATTTTTTAAGGAATTACACATGTAATATTTTTGTTTCACTCGTTCTCTGCTGATAGTAATACCACTAAAAAATCTTAATTAACACCTAAATTGCATAATGATTTCTTCTTAATTTTGCAAAACTAACTTCAAACAAAAATATTCCTCCATTTCAAAATAACCACATTTCATTTTTAGTCGGTACATAAAATTATAAGTATGTTTCCTTCTCAATCCATAGAGCGAAATTAGGAACTTCACTTAAGTGTCCCAAAAATTTTCACCTTCAGTTAAAGGGGATCAAATTAGGTGAACCTTGACGAACAGTTAAAATGTACTCTTTCGCATTTTTCGTACAAAGCGTTCTGCAATTTGTAGTACTTTACTACTTTTCATGTAGGTTCCAAATATCTTGAGAAGTTAATCTTAGTACAAGTTAATCCGAAAATTGATTTAACAACTTACTATACAAATAATACTGTTAGATAGTAATGTGTAAGTAGTCCTAGTCCCATATGTAGTAGGAGTAGAATATGTCCTAGTCCCATATGTAGTGGGAGTGGAATATGTCCTAGTCCCACATGTAGTAGGAGTAGAATATATATTATATATAGGGCTCACTTTATCATTGTTAATAAATAGATTTTTCTCCCGTGCATTCTCACATGGTATCAGAGCTTCAGTGAAAAAATTATCGTTGTGCGTCATCCCAACGACATCCGGGAAGAAAGATCTCATCGCCGTGCAATTTTCCGGCAACTTCGTCTTGTTCCCAGGGTTCATCATTGCTACAGTGGTACTGTGCATATACCGGTACCCCCATCAAATCCGAAACCCTTGTGCGACCAAACCCCAAAAATCTCATTCCCATCGGAATAGAAAAGTCAGTTATCGTGCGTCTTTCCGGTTAACGACTCAAGATTGATTTGCGTTATCTCCTCATCGGTAAGTGTTGTGCGAAAACCAACACTACTATCTTGTTCAGAGAATTCAGGCAACAAAACCCTAGTCAATCACTCCGGCAGAAAGTCCCTCACGCGCCTCCATGCGCCGCCACAACAAGGGTTCCAGCGAGCTAAAATAACTTGTTTTGTTGCTTAGGGGGAGTCTAGTGGCCTAATATGTCGAATGATCAGCTTGCAGATATTTTTACCAAGTCCCTCACTGGTACTCGTATTAATTACATATGTAACAAGCTCGGTACATATGATTTGTATGCACCGGCTTGAGGGGGAGTGTTAGATAGTAATGTGTAAGTAGTCCTAGTCCCATATGTAGTAGGAGTAGAATATGTCCTAGTCCCATATGTAGTGGGAGTGGAATATGTCCTAGTCCCACATGTAGTAGGAGTAGAATATATATTATATATAGGGCTCACTTTATCATTGTTAATAAATAGATTTTTCTCCCGTGCATTCTCACAAATATTGTCTCTAATATAATTAAGTAAAGCATATGTTCTCAAAGTTTAACTAAATAATAAGCAACTTTAACGGTGTGATGATCTTTTCCTCGTTAAAACTTTATTGAAAGATTTAAACAGAGCACCTATTTCAGTTTTTAGTCACCTTAAGTCAAATAATTTATTAGTGGTTTATAAAGTAGATTTAGGAACTTAAATCTTATAATTTACCTTATCCAAAAAAGTAAACTTCAATTCATAATATTGGTACTAAAAGAAAGTTAAATTAGTTTAGCTTTTTCTTTTTTGGCACATCTGCATGGAATATAAGTGCCTAGCAATTATTTGAATATTATTCCATAAAAACAAATCTAACCCTTTTTCTCAGATTGAAGTTTTATTTAGATTAAACATTATTAAGATTATACAATTTTTATTTCTGATGGTGTTTAGTGTGAAAGATTTATCTTATCCGAAACATGTTTGATTTCACAGCAATGCAATATGACGCAGTAGTTTACGATTTATTTTCAGATAAAAGAGAAAATCAAAGAGAATTAAATTCAATGTCTTATACTAATTTATTTTGATTATTTGATTTTTATGCTTGGTGGTATTTGATTGTATGTATTATATTTTCTACATTTTTAAATATGCTTTTCTTAAGTAATTGACCCTCTTATTATTTATGGAATACCATATATTAGCCATATTAAACTTTTGGAAACATAATTAATCAATCAACCATTCAAGCAATACCAAATATTTCCTGATTTTGAAAAGAAAAATGGTTGCTCAGTTCTGCTCCAAAATTCTGGAAAGTATAATATGGGGTTCGAAAAACCAAAACACTAAACTGGCAAATCATTGAGACTTTATAGATAGTATAGATAAGAAACATCCAATTATACCTAGTCTTCTTCTTATCAAAATGGGTAAATAACTTTTATTTGTGACTGGTATACAAAAAAGTATAAAAATAACCATGCCAGTGAAGTTTCCTACCTACAGACTGCAGAAATCATCTATACATATCATGAGAACTTCAAACAAATAAGAATAAAAAATAATCCTTTTTCAGGTAAAGAATTTATCCTTGTTCTTTTTTTCTTCTTGATAGCCGAGAAATCCCAAGGGATGGTGGCACACAGTTTGAAACTCGGTGGATAATGGGTCTGCACCTCTATACTTCTCCACTTAAATACCGGACTTTTGTCTACAGCAGAATTCGAACCCATGACGTGCACCTAACCCACATATCATGTGTTGCACTCGTACCACTAGACCAAAGCCCTAAGACATAATTTATCCTTATTTTCACAATCAACTATTGAGATCTTTGACTAACATTTGCATTTTCTCTGGCCTTCTTTTTGTTGGTCCTTTTTTCTGCTAATAAGATTATTTGTTACAGCCTCTATGTCAACTTGCAAGACACACCAATTAGGAAAGATGGCCAAAGAAGAAAATCAAAGACTACAACATAAAGAAACGTGGCAGATTCCTTAATTATCTTACTTCCCTAGAAAACAGGACAAGCTTTTCACAAGTTAGAATTTTTAAAGCTCTTGTGCTCACCTAGAGCAAAAAGATTGCCTGGAAATCTGAAATGTACACCCAGTTATTCTTATTTTGTTTGCTCAGGTTTATATACTTTCTTTAAATGGGTAGCACTCACCTTTTTATCAAATAAAGTAAACTTTCATTGATATAAGAATGAAGAACAAGCTGAAAGTTGCAAAACGTAGTTCTAGAATCACAATTATATACAGCCCAAAAGAGTACTTCTCATAAATCTACTGAAACACTTCCTCCCCTGTGAGTTCTACCACTTTCATATGTACTTTCCTTGATAAAGCATTTATCTATAACAACGATAAGCCACAAAAGAAAAATAACCAACCTTGCGATAAACCAAACTATATATATGTCTCTCTGAAAACCAAGCCGTGTTTGTGAAAATTTTGCATATAATTATATAGAGACAAGCAACAAACCTGAACCATCTCTACAAGCGACGACTCTAGAGTCTCCCACATTTGCAACAACCAATCTATCACCTAAAAGAACAGCAGTTGATGCTGTTGAACCAGCATCTTTTTGCTGGCCTTTTTCTTCATTAAGGTAATCGGCGTCGGTCTGCTTAAATGCTTCAACTGCATTCAAGAGTCTTTCCCATTAAATGATACAGAAGACAGAAGATAGGATGAAATTAGAAATTACGCAGAATATGTCTCCTCTGATTCATACCTATAGCTGACTTCGTATCTTTGATAAAATCAGGATGACCACTCAAATTCTTAAAGAGGTTGTTCTTCAGGTATTCCGCTGTTCTTGAACCACCGTGACCTAATAACAAGCAGAATAAAAGGATAAACAATTATCCAGGTCACTAAAAGGTTTTTCATGCGTTGATTTTCCTATCTACAACAATTAAGATGACATTAAATCAAGAATTACACTGAAAGTAGAAAAGGCCTATCCTGAAACGATATGTAGGGATGGCAAGTGGTGCGGTGCGGTGCGGTTGCGGGGCAAACCCGCATAAACCTGCGAACATTTTAACCCGCCCCGCCCACCCCGCATTCACCCGCTCCGCACACGCACCCGCGTCCACCTGCCCTGCCCCGCCCCACCCCGCACCGCATATGTATTTTTTTTTTCATTTTGTTTGCTTATTTCTTTTTTATAGTTTGACTGAAATTTTCAATTTAATCAACCAAAAAAATTGAAAGTTTTTTTGTTGCTTATGTACTGAATTCTACAATTTTCAAAACAAAAAAAAAGAAAAAAAAATTATATATATATATTGTTGCTCATTGTGAAAAACGCAAATGACCCCTTATGTATTAATTTAATATTCATTGTAAAATACTCCTTAATGACTTGTGTATAACCCAATAATAAAACTAATTTGTTTGAGTCACAATTGTTTTGACAGAAAAAGGTTAACTTTGATAAAAAAAATATGAAGCACGTAGTATTATATTTGTCTTTCCAAAACAAAAGTCTATAAAAGATCATAACTTGAAGTTATTATCGAACTTAGGAAGAATAAGAAGATAACTTACTTAAACTCGCATAAATCCGCATAAACCCGCAATCCGCCCCGCATCAATTTTTATGAAAAGGTATTTCAACCCGCCCCACCCCGCATAGCTTTAAACCCACACCGCCACGCATAGTCTTAAACCCGCACCGCCCCGTTTGCCATCCCTAGTTGATATGCAAGAAATACAGAGAGATACCGTCAAAAACACCAAAGAATGCCACCATTTGACCATCGACTTCTGATATCCTTGTCTCATAAAAGTCCTCCATGGAAGCCCGTTTCCCCTTAAAACTAGCATATCCGTAGCTGAATTTAGCACTTTTGTTTCCAGTCAGAAAGCTTCAAGAAAAGAAAAATAAACCAGTTAGTTTCTTAAAAAATTCACCCCAAACATATCCTTAGAAATAAATAGCACTGATTAATTGTTGCTCGCCACAACGAAGATACAGCCATTGAAAATCTAAAAATCCGAACAAAAAAAAAATGCATTTATCAGTCTGAATTTTAATGTTTATATCCACAACCAAAACAGGCAACCAGGCTGAAGTTCAAGACATAACTTGGCCAGTGACCGGCTTTTTAAACTACAGAACATATCCACAGTGGAGTATTTTGATTTCATACCATATGGGTAAGTATTAAACAAAGCACTATTAGGAAACTGGATTTGGAGACACATGATGGAAGATCAGGGTGGAGGAAGGTCAGTGATGAGATATGGAGTCCAAGGAAAGGGAGGACCAATTACATCATATTGCTATATGGAATTGCTCATTCAATGAGAATAATGAAAGGATGGAAGGATATATATAAGAATGTCACTTTCCTATAATCAAAATAGGAAATGGAACCATAATCAATTTATGGAAACAGAGACGGCACATGGATGCCTCTTTCTGTGGAATTTTTCCATGTCTTTCAGCATATCTCGTCAGCGGATGGCAATTGCGGCCAGGCCAGCACGAACAGGCCAGCACGAACAGCAGGAGAATATCTTCTTTAATTTTTATTTTTTGGATTAAGTACAGCAGGAGGGAGTATTATCGAATCAAAATCTCTAAAAATGGACCTAGGTTTGAAGCAGAAATAGAACATATTTGCAGTTTCGTGTATGGCGCGGAGATAATACTTTGATATGTTAATTCCCCAACTAATTCTCGCTTGCCAACAATATTAGATCGTAGCTAAGGTTTTAAGGATGAATGGAGACCAAACAGAAGAATGGTTCCTATTGACATTATGCAATGATATATAGATTGAAGAGATAAACTTTATGTATGGAAAAAGCTTGTAATTGAAGTAATTCTCTGCCACGTCCTGTTTCCGCTTGTTTAGTTAGGAAATCATAATCTCATGAGGAAATCACTTATCAAAGGCGCCTACTTTATATGTTCATATTACACCTTTTGTAAATACTGCCCCCCAACTTTGTAAATCAAAAAATACTTTGAAAAAGTTGTAGAAAAAACTAACAAAAATCCAACTTTACACCATAATTTCAAGTATAAACAGCAAGTGCAAACTCTCATTATCCTTTCTCACACTACAAAAAATAATCATAAACTCGGAATAATTAACCAGCAGTCCATAATGCAGTAGGAAAAAAGTGGATAGCCATTATCATTTCTCGAATCATAAAAAAAAAAAAATCTGACAATTTACAGCATTAACAACAACTAACAGCGAATAAATTCAGCAGAAAGAAAGAAAATAAAACAGGAGAGCAATAATGCAGTTAACCTAATACCGCCGCCGCTAAAGAGGGCATTGGGATCAATAGAAGGAATCATGACAGCTGTTGACGGCGTCTGTTTCATCTGTGGCGGCGCAGTGGGCTCTTTCGGTGGTTTCCGTGACGGTGTCGCTGCCGGTGCCGGCGGATGGTTCTCCATGGACGGTGGAGAAAGTTCTGGAAGGTTACGATCGGATTCTTTCTTGTCAACGTTCATCATGGTCACCGCATTCGGTTTTTTTACTTCTTCTTATGTGCGAAAAAAGAATCAGTTTATTAGATAAAAAAAAAAAAATGGAATCGAATTATGGACTGCTAAATTCGTTTACCTTTTCTGCCCCTTAATCCTAACTGCTTTCGCTGTACTCCCTTCGTTTTCTACTTTCCTTTTTTGCGTATGACGAAAACAATTAGAAGAAGATTCTGCACCACAAATACAGTTAAACCTAGAGAGAGAAAAAATGCAGTTAAACCTAGAAAAAATTAATGTCGGCTTGGACCATGAAATTTGTTAAAACTGATCATATATTATTGGAGTGATCTAATAATAAATCAATTATTAATCTTTTGAGGGATCTAAAAATGTAAAAAATTCTTATTTTGATAATAATGCATATAAATTTTAACTTTTTAACATATTACATTTTTAGTTGAAGCAACTTTAAAATTAACAACAATTTTATCTCAAATAATATTTGCAAGTTTTATCATCAAAACAAATTTCGAGCCCGTTTGGACATATAAAATCTTTGCTTTTTTTCAATTTATTTTTTTTAAAATAATGTTTGGTTATCAATTTCAACCTCTTTTTCCAATTTCATTTGAAAATGTATTTTCAAATTTGGCATTTTTACTAATTTTTAATTTTACAAATTTACCCTATACTTTTAAAAATTAAATAATAACATATTAAACAATAACATTTTCACTTAAAAATGCATGTCCGTTCGCATCTTCTGTGTAGTGAAGTAAAGTAGAATATGATAACAGTTAAACAATAGCATGTTTGATTATTTATTTCAAGTAGAATAATTAAAATAGGACGGTTTTGATATTTTTTACAAGTTATGGGGTATAAATCATATTTCATGATTTTTACAAAAAGAGACATCTAAATATGTTGCAAAACTTATAACCAAACATAACTTCATCTTCAATTCAAATTTCAAATTTAAAAATTTATTTTGGAATTTACGTCCAAACGCCTATGTCGTCTATACAAACAAAGTTTTGGAAATTGATGGGTAAAATTAAAACAAATCGCAATGATTAATTGAATTAGACAAATACTAAATTGTAATAAGGCACTCACAAAGATTTACAATTTAATATAAAATTTCGAAAAAGTAACGCCTATACAAGATTGCTTTATTTTCATATATTGTGTGTAAAAATAAAATAAAATAATTTAAAATAACAAAAAACTAAAACTACAAAACTGTATAAATTATCAAATGTGACCTCACAAAACCCCTGTCTCGATCAATTCAATCAAATTTTTGCAGTATTTTCTCACTCTTTTTCCTGGGTCTCAAGACAAAAATTGAGTAAACAAAAAAAGTTATCGAACTCAAAATACCGTTTCATATGCAACATTCGGCGTTGTTGTAGATCTATCTGACATCATTCTTCTTTACCCAAATCTTCAACTTTCACCATTATCTTTGATTTGTTCCTCAAAGTGTACTGTTAGTAAAGCCACTGTTTCGCAGATTTACTCTGAACAAACACTTGAAATTTTGTTTTAGTTAGTAGTCGCCGGAAAATGAGGAGGAGGAACTCGGATTTCCGGCGGCCGGTAAGGCGGCGATTCTCCAATGTTTTTTGGTTAACTGTGTGTGGATTGGCTATATTGCTGCTCATCATTTTGCTCAGCAGAGAAACTCGTGATTCATCGTCTAGATTGGTTTATACTAAGGTAATATTCATTGTTAAAGCATTTACAAATTGCTGATTTTTTTTTTCAGTCTGTTTTAAAGCTAAGAAATCTTTTTTTTTCCCGTGGAATTGCTTAGATGAGTTTGTGTCGGTTATGGAATTTTGAGCTTTCGGTTGCTCAGTTTCCATTTAGAGTTCTCAATATTTTGTTTTACATCCTAATTTATATGGATTTTGATTTGTGATCCAAATAGCTCTTTGTTTCAATGTGATCTCTTAGGTGGGCATAGAACCAATTCACCAGATCTAGTTATTATATTGTACCATTATTAAGTGTAATTGTCATTGCAATACTTGGTAAATGATGGTTATTTTGGCTTAGGAATTTGCTATATAGCAACTAAGGTGGCATGTTGATCTACTGAAACAACAAGGAAACGCTGGAAATATTGTGAAACTTCTTATGGGAAATGAATTTACCTCTATATAATGTTAAGTATGAAGTTTTTATTTCTTCCAAAGGTATATTCCAAGTGTATTTGAAGTAATTTTTTCTAATCGAAGAGCACGCAATTCTGTCAGGAGATGTATCAACCCC
>ML266521.1:46759-70468 GCA_005239495.1 Nicotiana undulata
CTTGATCCCCAACCCCCCAAAAAAAAAAGTCCCTTATCACTGGTGTTTTAGTGTCTGACAACAAATTAGCAGATAATTTTTGGTCAAATTTTCTTTTTCCTATAACCTTTTGATATTATTGTCATGGGACGAAGTGTCAAGAAGTACTTTTGCTCTATATTATGATTTCATCGATTAATCAAAGAGATTATGACTACATTTAGCCTTTTAGGGTGAGTTTGTAGCTGAGTTTGTAAACCAATTTGAGTTACCATGAGAGTTAGGTATTGATTTTGGCAAAAGCTGTAAAGCTGAAAGATATCTCATGTGGTATGGGTAGTGTTTAAAAATATTTGGCTTCTTTGACGCTTCGAACTGACATATTTGTCTAAAGCAAATTTGGTCAGAGGCCAAGAAAAGAAAAAAGAAAAGGTTTATTCTTGCGTAAGACATTAGAGTACCATAAAGGTCTACCAAATTAATGCCCTCAGCCTCAACTAAATCTGCTTCAAAGATGAGTAAGATGACAAACAAAGAGAAATAAGTTAATCATCCTACTTTAGGACATGGAAGATTATAGCACTATGTAGTCTCTTTCTACCAAATTGAACCTTTTGGGAACATTGGGATGTCCAAACGTGTTGGCTAGTTCCTAAATTGAAAATACATATTGTACTTCCCCATTTCTCGAAGAATTAAATGAAACCGATAGTTGTCCAATTAATATATAATTAATTGCGGCTTTCACATTTTCTTAATTTAGCATTAAACAAGTTATTTTTATTTCAGTGGTTCCTTTATCAAGCTGTGATAATCAAAGACATACGAAGCAGCTTGATTTGAGAAGCTTCTTAGTAAAAGTGAAAATATTCCTAATCAGGGAGAAGAAAGTTAGAAAAACAAAAAGAGAATGTGTGTTGACAACATCTGGGAATGTTTTTGGAATTTACTGATTCTATGGCGACTTCTTTTTGCAAAACTTTTTTGTACACGCGTGGACCTTTGTCCAGAAATTTATGATACTTCTTTGTCCTTTCTTTTCTCTGGCCTCTCCAATCTTACTTTTATGAACTTAAAGCTTTTCATTCAACTATAGATATTTATCAATTTGGAGGAACGGTTAAGTTGTCTCTGTGTGACCTATAGGTCATAGGTTAGAGCTGTGGAGTCATCCGCTTATGCTTGCATCAGAGTAGGCTACCTATGTCATACCCCCTTGGGGTGCGGCCCTTCCCCGGACCTTGCATGAACACGGGATGCTTTGTGCACCGAGCTGCCGCTTTTAGTGCTTTTTTATTACCAACATTCTTGTGGGATTTTACTGGGTTGTTGTTGTAACATTCTTTGCTGCATTGTTTCTAGGCCAAAATGGTATCTGCTTAACTGAAATCAGAGTGAAAAAGGAAAAAAAGCTGTTGGTGATGCTAGAAACTTGAATAGGTTCCCCGTTAATGCTTAGTATTTTAAAATGTGAAAAATGCACAATGAACCAAAATCTTGTGGAGCTTCAAGTACAAGAGAGCGACTAAAGAGCAGCTTTAGTGAAAAAACACAAACAAGAGGAAAAAAAGAAGAAAATATATGTTGCGCAAGAAAAATAATTGTCTACCAAAACAACGTACAAAGGAATTGAAAAAACTACAATAAATGACATAACAACAACTACTACGCCTCAGTCTTAGACAAGTTGGAGTTGGCTATATGAATTTTCACTTCATCATTCAAGCTCAATTCATGTCATTATCATACTAAATTAAAAAAAAAGTAACTTAATGTATATGGATATAAATAATAGTAATAATAATAACATAGTAGAAGTTCTCTAACAAGAAGTGAAGTATATGAAGTAAACATCATGTCAATGAAGTTCAAAAACCATTTAGATCTGTTTCCAGATGCAATACAACGCAATTTTAAGTTTCTATCGAACTTAGTGTTTAGTTTTCCTATACTAAATTTCTAATTCATAGTCTTAATCACTAACTTATTCGTTTATGATGTTCATATAGCATTTGATATAACACTTCGCTAGGTGTACTCGTTATTTGCTACCACCTTATTTAAGACAGGCCCATGGTCTTTGGGGCTTAAATGCACCTCAAATGAGTACAACTATACTATTAATGCTTATTCCTGAGATTCGGTCCCTCAACTCATCTGAGAATGAAAAAAATTGTAGAAATCTGGACAAAACACCATAGGTTATGTGCCATTTAGAGATTAGTGATAGTTCCAATGCTGATAAGAGATTAATTCTTATGACGTTCTGCCCGATCTGAATAATACTGTGCTGTAACTTGTGTGTAGTGGTACATTGATTAAACAATAGGAATTGGGCGCTGGATTCCTTATTTACCTACCAAGACAGTTACATATCTTTGGAGGAAGGATTTAGTAACTCATTGTCTGAAGCCTGTTGCAATAGAGATTTATTAACTTATTTGATAGCTGCAATTTGTTTTCCCTCTGTCAGACAGTCTCTTGCGAGCTTATGGAGAAATCTGAATGTGTCCTCTTATTCATTTCTTTGCAGAGGCCATATAGACATGATAGAACTGGGGATGGTCTCAACATCACTGAAGAAATGCTGAGGCCGGAATCAATGGCAAGACAACTTAATGATCAGATTTCTCTCGCTAAGGCAATTGTCGTAATTGCAAAAGAAAGCAACAACCTTCAATTTGCATGGGAACTAAGCGCTCAAATCCGCAACTCACAGATGCTTCTTTCTGATGCTGCATCAAGAAGAAGTCCCTTGACAAACAGAGAATCAGAAAATGCAATTCGAGATATGGCACTTCTGCTTTACCAAGCCCAGCAATTTCACTATGACAGTGCAACCATGTTTATGAGACTGAAAGCTAAAATCCAAAGCCTTGAAGAACAGATGAACTCCTTCAGTGAGAAGAGTTCAAAATATGGACAAATAGCTGCTGAAGAAGTCCCTAAAAGTCTGTACTGTCTTGGTGTCCGGTTAACAGCTGAATGGTTCAGAAGTTCAAATTTGCAGAGAAAACTCAAGGAAGAAAAGCAAGTAGCTGCCAAACTTGTGGACACCGGTCTGTATCATTTCTGTGTATTTTCTGACAACATCCTTGCAACTTCAGTTGTGGTGAATTCAACAGCTATGAATTCCAAGAATCCTGATATGGTCGTCTTCCACCTTGTAACTGACGAGGTGAACTATGCTGCAATGAAGGCATGGTTCACCATGAACAGTTTCCGAGGAGTGACTGTTGATGTACAAAAGTTTGAAGACTTTAGTTGGTTAAATGCTTCATATGTACCTGTTCTCAAACAACTTCAAGACTCTGACACCCAGAACTACTACTTCTCTGGCAACCATGATAACAGCCGAACTCCGATCAAGTTCAGAAACCCTAAATATCTATCTATGCTTAACCATCTGAGATTCTATATTCCAGAAGTTTTTCCTGCACTGAAGAAGGTTGTGTTTCTTGATGATGATGTTGTAGTGCAGAAGGATCTTTCAGCTCTGTTCTCCATAGACATGAATGGCAATGTAAATGGTGCAGTGGAGACTTGCATGGAGACATTTCATAGATATCACAAGTACCTAAATTATTCTCACCCACTTATACGTCAACATTTTGATCCTGATGCATGTGGGTGGGCCTTCGGGATGAATGTTTTCGATTTGGTTGAGTGGCGAAAAAGGAATGTTACTGGCATATATCATTACTGGCAGGAAAAGAACGTCGACCGCACTTTGTGGAAGCTTGGCACACTACCACCTGGACTGCTGACCTTCTATGGATTAACAGAGGCTTTGAATCCTTCATGGCATGTCTTAGGTTTGGGTTACACGAATGTCGATCCGAAATTGATAGAAAAGGGGGCTGTGCTGCATTACAATGGTAACTCAAAACCCTGGTTGAAGATAGGTATTGAAAAGTACAAACCTCTCTGGGAAAAATATGTTGATTATGGCCACCCTTTATTACAACTATGCAACTTTCACTAAGTTGGCATTATTGATTTATCGTAGATCTAATAGAAGTGGTGCTCATTGATAAATTTATCGTTCTGGAAATCCGTAAGGGATTCTGTGAGATCGGAAGGTTTTAACTATTGTAATCTGTGTATTTAAACAGTTTTCCAGTTTATTGTAGTATAGACTTACTTAAAACATCAAGGCATCAAAATTGTCATGATTGATCTGGCCTGTTGGGCTAGTGGCTAGCTTTTTTGTTTTAATCAAGTGGCCAGTTGTGCTGCTCTTTAGATAATGCTTTCTGAGTCATCCAATCACCTTAGTTTTTCCACATAAAAAGAAGTAAGAAAAGATCAAGAAGAAGTATTACCCGATTATGGAAAACAAATCCGCAACCTTTTGCCGTGCAAGAAAAGGGTAAAATCTAATTTTATAGTAACATATCAGGAACCTAGTATAATTAATTTTAAACGGTACAATAGTTACAAAATTTATATCCAAAAAAGTACAATAAACTTTAACTGCTTGTATACTATATTCTATCTCTTGGGTCAGTTTGAGACCACCCAAAATAAAGAATTATCGATTCATAAAAAGCTAGATGCAAATAAGTTATAGTTTGAATGAAGGATATCCGCAGAAAATTTCTTTTGCATTTTGTTGTTGAAATTTCATCACACAAGAAACACTAATGAGTTTGTCGCAGTTTCGCTGTGAATCTGATTTCGTTGGTGAATTAGCACAACTATTTAAGGCATTCATTATATCCCCAAGAAATTCGTAGGAAGCGGATCTAACTGTAAGGAAAGATATGCTTCCGTTTTTCTTTAAATTTGTGATTTGTGATTTGTGATTATAAAAAGTATACTTGGGAAGATGTAAACTAAACAATGCCAAATATTTTCTTTAATTATTCACATCCCTTTATTTCTTACAGCTTTTTATATATCTCGTTTGGTGCATCATTGAATTAATATAAGAAAGAGAATTTTTTTTTGGGTGGATAAGAGAGAGAGAGAGTCAAGCTGGCAAAGCATTAAATAATAAATAAGTGATTTATTTTGGATGTTTTTGAAATTTACCTTTTAGCATTAATTAATAATGAAATTGATTATACTAATCTTTACTATGTTACGTAAACACTCCTAACACACACTTCAATACTATTTACTCCATGTGTAATGTAGAAAAAAATAATTAATTCCTTCTATAAATATAAAAAAGTCACTTATTTTGGACTACAAAAAAATCAGTTATTTTGGATTGGAGGGAATAGTATTACACACATTTTTGTAGAACTGGCAAAAAGCATTAAATAAAGCGACAAGCTTTTGCTTCTTCTTCACTCCTGTCCACTGTTGTTAATTTTTGCATTTTAGAGATGTCACCAACTCTTCTTCATCAGCTCGTTCGGTTAGATTTCTTATTCTTTCAAAGTAGTATTTTGTGCTTTTAATTCGTCTATATAGGGTTTTGCCGCTTATGGGTTTTTGTTATCTTCTTTATGCTTCTGTATTAATTAGTGGTAGTGCTTTTGATTCAGTATGTTATTACCTGCAAAATTGATGTTTGTGCTAAGTTGAGATGTAGAGGTTGAAATCTACTTTGGCCACATCTTTTAGGGTGGAAGGGGTTCATTCACCGGAAAATGACACTGTATATATAATTAAAATTAAGCTTTTGTTTTAGTATAAATATTATGTTTTGAATCCTCTTTGACACAATCCAACAGCCTAGCTCTGTTATCAAGGGGTTCAAAAGATCATTAAGGGGTCGTTTGCTTCAGTTTTAGGATATCCCATGAGATTTTTTATCCTACCTCCTATATTGAATGTTAGTAGGCGTTTGAACATAAAAATTCTAATTTTTGACTAAATAATAGTTTTGAAAAATGATATTTAGAATTTGAAATTATGTTGAATGTTAGTAGGCGTTTGGACATAAAAATTGTAATTTTTGACTGAATAGTAGTTTTTGGAGTTAAGTTGAAAAATGATATTTGGAATTTGAAAACATGTTTGGACACGCATTTCACTTGAAAAAATACTACAGTTTGGTGAGCGAGGGAAACATTTTTTCTTTGATTTTTGAAAAACTCATTTTCGAAAAATTTCCAGAAACTTGCTGAATTTCCTCGACAAACACATTTTCTTAAAAAAATTTGATAAAAAGGAAATTTTTCTTATGGACAAACGGGGCCTTAAATAATACCAAACACGGGATACCTATAACCCCAAATTTTATACCGGGATTAATATTTTTATCCCTGTAAGATGACCAGTACATTGAAGGTGTTTTAGTACTTAAAATTTATGTACCCAAGGCAGAAAATGACCATAGGCTTTACTGCTTGAAATTTTTCTTTACTTTTCACTGTTAAAATGATTATTGTATAATAAAAATACTTATTTATTTTTAATTGAAGTACTTAATATGTGTATCAGTAATACAAACATTCTCCAGAGCAACTATATTTTTTTTCTACTATTAATTAGGTTTTTTTTACTTATAAGTTATTTTTGCAATCATCTTATTTTGTTTATTATATTATGATTATTTTTGCCTTTTATTCTTTTAAATGCCTTTTGCACTAACGTTTAATTTTTTCTTTTGAAAAAAATTTTGATTACTTCAAAATAACATACCACTGTTTTAGTTTTGATCTAACATATTGTTAATTTGATTTATAACGATAGGTTAGTTTACATTTAATTTCAAAATAATTTGATGAACCTGTTTGACGTTACATTTGAATCTTTTTTTTTTTGATGAACCCGTTTAAAGAAAATTTTTACTATTCACTTTTAAAAATGTTGAATTCCCTTGCTCAAAATCCTGAATCCGCCACTGGTAGTTGCTGTATATTGTGTTCCAGATATAAAGCCCAAGCTGACTTGCATGTAAAATAGTCAAGAATTACGTCAGAGATGAGACTCCCTTGATTTTTTTCTAATTTTTCATGTGGGGTGTTGCAGCTGCGACGTGCACTTTTATTTCTTCTTTTCCCCGTTATGAGGTTTCATTTTTCTTGATCTAGTCTTTCTCCTTCTCGAAGCAGGGAAAATACTACGAATTCGTAGCCATTTTTGAATTCTTTTTAGTCCATTTTTTCTATTTGTTTTTGTCTTCTCAGTTTTCCTAAGTTTAATTTGATCACTTGATAATACTGCTGCTTGATTTTCTTGTGATTGCACTTTGTGTTGTACTATTGCCTGTTTTCGTGATTTCAATATGTTTTTGTCATTGTGTTTCTTATATACCAGAGATTTGCTTATATTTCTAGGAGATAAATTGGGGAGCAAACGACCACCAGTATGGATGGTTGTCGTCCTTTACCAGAAGATCTATTTGTGGAATTTCTATTGAGGTTGCCAGTGGAATCACTCTTGCGTTTCAAATGTGTGTGCAAGCATTGGTATGCTCTCATCCGAAATCCAAGTTTCATAGAAAAGCATTTTCGTTACAAGAACAATCGTGCCCGTCTCCTCATTTGTAACTTAACAATATCAAATTTATCAAAGTCCGTTGCTTTTTCCTTGCTCCCTGGCAAAATAGTTCCAGGTGTGACCCCTGAACAAAAAACTCTCTATCAGTTTCAGAGGACTGATTTCATGTCCATTACTGGCCCGGTTGATGGCTTATTCTTAGTGCAGAAACCGTTTTATGATGACAATGTTTGCTTGGCTTTGTGGAATCCTTCCACCAGAGAGTTCTGGCCTCTGCCTCCTGTGTCTTTTGAGCTTCAGTCAGAGGATTATGATGAACAATTTGCACTGGGGTATGACCCATCGACTCGAGATTATAAGGTTGTATGTATTCGAAGATATTGGGATAACATCGGACAAGGCGCTTTCACTCGAGTCTTTTTCAGTGTCTATTCGTTACGCAACAACTCATGGAAGAACTTGAGATCTGAAATCCCTTCCTGTTGTTACTTAAATGAGCCCATTGGTGCCACTTATCTCAACGGGGTATATTATTGGCTCTCAGGGGGCCTAGACAAAGTCTGCAGGATACGCTCATTTGACATGGGCAGTGAAGAGTTTGGGGAGATGCACGTACTAGATGTTCCAAAAGCACGGTGGGGAGCACTTATGTTGCGTGGTAACTCGCTTGCTATCTTAGTTTGTGACCACCCTGGTAAGGCTATGACATCCATATATGAAGTGTGGGTGATGAAACAAGAGGGTAGTTGGACCAAAGTTCTTACTGTTCAACCTCGTATAGATGCTCATTGGCCTCACGGTATCTGGGAGGATGATAAGATGATTTTCAAAATCACTGAAACTTCACAGCTGGTGCTATATGATCCTACTACAAGAGAAGTTACAGAGCTTGGATTTCAGCTGGACCGAACCTGGGGTCACTGTTGGGTTTTCAATTACAAGGAGAGCCTAGTTCCAATAAAGAGAGGAAACGACAACCACGGCCAGGACAATGCAGTCGAGCAAATTGACCACTTCTTCAATATAGATTCCGAAGAAGATCCGGGCCTGTTGGTTGTTACATAAAATCGAACACTGCAATTTATCTTAGTTTGAAACAGAATGTCCATAGGAACTAGAACTAATCTAGTTTCCCCGAGCTGTATTTCCCATATTAGTAATATTTCTGTAAAGCCCCGCAATTATGGTGCTAATTGAAGAGTAGGAATGTTTAAATTGACAGAAAAACTAATATACCTATGGGTTGGTCTTGGTTCTGTAATGGCTTGAAGGTTAAATTGACAAGGGTGTATGTGATGATATATGCATATTGTAGGATGCTGCATTTATAGTATGGGGTTAGTCCAGTTGATGTTAGTTTTGATTGGTCTTTGGCTAATGTCGCTCCTATGTTACTTAAACTCTCATTTTTGGAATTCAACACATCACTTCTTCAATGATATTTAAAACTTGCCAGGTTGGGGTAATACTCCAACGCTTGTGTGGCCTATTTTAGAATTCTTATTCTTTTGTATAGTCGGGCTGCGACTCGAGTACATCGATCACAGAGACGGATCCAAGATTTAAATTCTATATATGGGTTCAACCTCTTAAATTTTTTAGCATTTAATCCATTATATTTTTAAAGTTATGGGTTCACATCTACTATTCGTTGCAACTGTAATGAATTTTACATAACAATTTATACTTCGCGGCAAAAATAATGGGTTCAGTTGAACCCGTTACCGAAGCGTTGGAACCGCCCATTCATCGATGTATTCTTTTGGCACTCGTAAAGGCTCCTGATTATTCCTAGTGGGTTATGCACAAGGTACATGATGGTTTATGTCCGTCTCTGCGACCTATATGATTATATTGATGCTTGGGGACCTGGTTGACCCAAAAGTTAGATTTAGGTTTAAACAGTTAGATTTAATAATAAAGTAGAGTTAATCTTAGCCAATATTAATATTCAATAGATATTTTAACCGATTTTGTGACAAGGGAATACGTGTATAGTCTAAGTAGCAATAAATGGTGGCAATATGGTTATATTCAATGATCCTAAAATGAAGGAGGTAACATTAAATAACAATAAATAGCAATGAATGACATTGAAGTAAATAAAAGCACGTGAGTGATCACCCGAAAAGGGTGAGATTCTTTGGTTATCTTTCTGACAATGATGAATGATTGATGAACTTTTGAATATTCGAATTCTCCTTGCATCCCTTAATTATGTTCAAGTATTACGGATCCAGGTTCGCTCTTGGGGGGTTGGGTTATATATGTTGTTGGGTGTTCTGGTTTTATGTTTTTCCCTCAATAGGGATGCTTTCGATTGTACAACTCTCTCAAACATGAGTCTACAAAATACAAACGTGTTCCATACCTAAACCTTGATACAGTAATGTACCAATGAACTTAACGTTGCATTGCATCCATCAGAGCTCTTCTTGAATAACTAAAACTGGCAACTAAATTTATTACGAAAATATAGAAAGAATAAGCACCCGACCGAGAGAAGAATTTTCGTATTTCTTCTGTCGATCGACTCACTTTCCATCACAGTCAAACTTGTTGGGATCAAAATAACATGGTGCATGCAGAAACTAACAATACAAAGCTTGATGGACGATAAATCATGACGACAAAAGAAAAATATACTAAACTAAGCATAATAGTTGATAATTGTTTGATCAATTGATCTACATATGATAAAACTAATATAAAAGAAGAAAAACTATCGAGAGAAAAATCTCCCCCTTAACAAAACTCTTTAATGACTACATTGTGGATGTTTTTGTTGTTCTTTTTGTGAGAAGTAGAGGTCCTTATTTATAGATGTGCAAAACTTGTCTTCCAAGAAAAGGATAAGAGATATTAAGGAGATTTAATCCTTTTAGGAGTCTTTTTCCATTCCTTCAAGAAAAAGGAGTCCTAATAGAATTAGAAATTCAGGGCAAAATCCTAACAATCTCCCCTTGGCCTGAATTTTCTTGACAAAGTTGATTCATCTTCTTCACATAATCTTCATCACTGCTGCTTGCCATGATTAAAATCGGTATAGGTTGAAAATCTTGGCATTGGTTAAAAGAAGTCCAAGTATGAGTTAAAAGGAGCCCACGTGTTAAGAATAAACATGGGTTAAAAAGAAGCCCATGCATTAAAAAAAGCATGAGTTAAAACTGGCATTGGAGCTCATGCGTTGCAAGTAGGCATGACTTAAAACTGGTATTGGTTAAAACTGGCCAAAATATGGGTTAGAAAGAGTTTTTTTTTCCAATAAAGATGCAGCAACATACGTTTTGAATACAATTGTGATTGTAAATTTCTCTCCACGTGTGTCTTCAACCTCGTTCAACCATTGACTCTGAACCATTAGCTCTGATACCACTTGTTGGGATCAAAATAACATGGTGCATGCAGAAACTAACAATACAAAGCTTGATGGACGATAAATTATGACGACAAAAGAAAAATATACTAAACTAAGCATAATAGTTGATAATTGTTTGATCAATTGATCTACATATGATAAAACTAATATAAAAGAAGAAAACTTATCGAGAGAAAAATCTCCCCCTTAACAAAACTCTTTAATGACTACATTGTGGATGTTTTTGTTGTTCTTTTTGTGAGAAGTAGAGGTCCTTATTTATAGATATGCAAAACTTGTCTTCCAAGAAAAGGATAAGACATATTAAGGAGATTTAATCCTTTTAGGAGTCTTTTTCCATTCCTTCAAGAAAAAGGAGTCCTAATAGAATTAGAAATTCAGGGCAAAATCCTAACAAAACTTACAACTGACGTGAACAGTATGCAATGAACTCAATCCAAACAAGCACATGCCACAATATATAGGCAATGTAACAATGCATTCCAACAGATTCACTTTATTAGGCAATAAACCAAATCATCACGATTACATGAAAGGAAATAAGCTGTTAAGAGAAATACACAATGGGTCGACAAGTAGAAGGGGGGTTTAATAACCTTGCTCAAGAAATACTAGAGTGTTTATTATATTGTACTCCAACAAGATATGATGTAACTCGCCTGAATCCATCCTTCCTTAAAGAATTTCTACAGTAACACTCTTCAAATTCGAGCGCATAGTTCAACCAAAATGTCATCTGACGATGTTACTATACTAACAAACATCCAAGTCTTCTGTGCTAACTTCTGCGCCAGACTCTACTTAAAGTGCAAGAGGAGGGGTGAATTGACTATTTTTAATTTTATTCTTTATAAGTTGACTAATTTTGCAAGTAGTCGACTAGTTATGTAGCGAGATAATAAAGCAACAGAATATAAAAACAGAGGTAAATTGCAGAAATTAAAGACACCGGAATTTTATACTGGTTCGGATTCAATGTGAATCCTAGTCCAGTCCCCTTGGGTTGCAAGAGTGTTCTCTTTCAGTGAATGTAATTCTCGAGTATACAATGTGTGGTGTAGATTACACCAATGGCTCAATTTCAGTGACACTCTTTTCTCTTTGATACAATGCCTCACCAGTGGTTTTCTCTCTTTCTTCTCTAACTTGTTACACAACAGATCTAGAGGAGCTACATTGTTTGTATGTAGTAAAACAAAGAGAGGGTAATTGGTTCGATCAAAGTATATCTTCTAAGGTACAAGAACGAGTTTAAATACTATGGAGAGGGCTTGATTTCTGAAGAGATTTGCCAACCCAAGAGATTTGATCATTGGAAGAAATTGATTCTTTCCAAGAATAAGGATATTCCGCAACGGCTATGGCGATGAGAGACACTGGAGACTTCCTTTGATGGTGCCGAATATCTTCTTGGAATCTTGGTCTTTCCAGATTTGGCCGCATGATTGATTTGCTTCCGTATCCTTGATCTCTTTGATTGATTGATTCCTTCAATCTAGCCTCAATCTATTCTGTCATTCTTCATTAATTCCTTCAATCTTGGATGCAATCTTTGATCTTGTCTGATTTGTCCCTTCAACTTTGAGCGTGCTTCAGGAGTGCCTACACATAAAACAAATATATTATTTTTATCATTAAAATTAGTTCTAACAATCTCCCCCTTTTTTATGATGACAAAATAATATATGTATAAACACCAGTTGACTTTCCTATATCTTACTCCCCCTCAGTTAGAGGCTTTAGTAGTCGACTGCTACTAGGCTCAAGTAGTCGACTGCTTCTGCAAGATCCATGACTTCATGACTCCCCCTCAGAAAGTGTTGTAGTCGACTTATTCTTCATGACTCCCCCTCAAGATATGCTGAGGTGCTCACATGTACTTTAGTCAACTTGTTTTGTATTGTACCTGTATATCCTTTCCCCCCTCCCCCCCCTTTTGACATCAGCAAAGAGGGAATACAAGCCAAAACATGATTTATAGCATAATATATTCGCAAAGTTATAGTTAGGCAAAAACAAAATACCAAAAGTATCATCCATCGACTTGGCACCCAGTCCAAAAATATCAGAACAAACAAAAAAGTAGTCTTAAACATCCACTTTAACGGCGTAGAAAATATGTAAGGGTATTGCAAATCGCCTCCTTCATTTGATCAAAGCTGGTAGTGGGTGAAATACTCATTCCATCAAACCTGTCATGAATCTCCTTGAATGCTTTGGCAGCATTTTCCCTTACCCTAAGAAATGCAACTCGAATTTTGGACACATCAGACCCCGTCTCTTTGGAGATGGTATTAATGTCACTAATAGTAGACTGAGTGGCAGAGAGAAGATCCTTGATTTCAGATAGCTGAGTGGCAATGGCATGGAGTTTTTCCGAAATATCAGGATCACTCTAGCTAGGAAGGGAAGCAGAAGGTTTGGATTTCCAATCAGTCTGAGCAGGTTTGACTTCACCCTCTTGTTTCTTAACTCATGAGCCCTTCATACACATATACCCCATACTCACAAATGCTCTGGTATTATAGGATATTGAGACCAAGATGGAGGGATATTCAGAGATGGAAATATTGTGGGCTTCTAGAATATGAGTAATGGCCATGTCATAGGGTAGACTAGTGGGATCTTCATCACTCTCAATCATAAAATTGATAACCCAGGAGGAAAACTTAATTATGAGTTATTCACAAGACAATAGACTAAAAAGGTGTCCCTTAGAGAGAAAGTGGAGAAGGAACCAGTACGAGGGAGTAAAGATGTAGCAACAATATAGGCTAGAACACGAGTTTCGAAACTCACATCACTAGGACCTAACTGGTTAGGAAGGGAATCGGAAGAACACTCAGCAATGCACTTTTTAGCTTGATCAAAGAAAATTTCAAAATCATCAGGCCAAAAGTTTTTGAAAAGCATAGGAAAACCAGAACACTTGCACTAAAAATTGAATCGAACAGGGCACAATCAAGAACAATACGTTTTCCTAGTACTAAGGACTCCAACCTATCAGGCTTACTAGAGAAAAGATTTGCATAGAACATTCTTACCAGGGGTTCATAGACTTTGGGCGGAGGAACAGAGAAGAACTTTGACCATCCTTGATAGACGAAGAGATATTTTACCTTACAATTTAAGGCTTCCATGTCATCAAGGTTGACTACCCTCCCATGAGCAATAGACTTGTCTTTCAAGGCGATAAAGAAATCCCTATTTGGAGAATCCCAGAAGTTTAGGTCTGACTCTAGGGTACTGGATAGATCGATTTTGGATTTCTTTGGAGTGAACGAAGCATGGGTTTCTTCCATAGGTCGTTTACCTAATGTTTTTTCTCCTAAGGGGTGAGAATAGTCAGATAGATCAGCCTGAGAAGAGGCAAAACCTTCAGAGTGGTCGGACCCTAGGTCTACTTGTTCTGGAGGTTGAGATGGGGTTTTAGCTCTGGAGCGAGTGCTTTCCTAGTAGAAGCAGAGGGGTTCTTAGGATGTTTGGACATTGAAGAGGATTTCTGCTTGAGAGGGTTTCTGAGAAGGGTTTCTAGGCGAAGAGGATGATGGATATTGAAAAGAGACTTCAACATTAAAAAGGGGTTTTCTGACGGTTGAGTGCAGAAAACGAAAAGGTGTCAGCTGAGGAGACGCGATGATTTGGTTTCCTTCTTTGAACTCTACAATTGATGTGAAAAGAGAGGAAAAAAGAGGGAAATCAGAGGCGCAATTAATGATTACAGAAATACATAAAACATCAGGCATACATAGATCAATTAATGACACATTAGTCCTAATTTTTCCCGCTAATGCAAATTATGCCAAGAAGTTCTCTTAATAAGCAAAATCTTTCTTCTAATAGGGGCTTAGTGAAAATATCAGCTAATTGATCATTTGTTCCAACAAACGATATTTCTATATTTCCTTTAAGAACATGGTCTCTAATGAAATGATGCTTGATATCTATATGATTTGCTCTAGAATGATGTACATGATTTTTTTTAGAGAAAAATAACACTAGAATTATCACAGAAAATTGGTATAGGTTTAAAGGATAGTTCACAGTCACCAAGTTGATGAGACATCCAAAGTAGTTGTGCACAACATTTTCCAATAGCAATGTATTCAGCCTCGGTCATGGATAGTACGATTGATCATTGTTTCTTGCTGTTCCAATATACTAACGATTTGCCAAGTAATTGGCATGTTCCACTAGTGCTTTTTCTATCTTCTTTGTCACCTGCAAGATCATCATCTGAAAATCCTTCTAAATTTAAAGTGTTAGAGTGAGGGTACCATAATCCATAAGTTGCAGTTCCAATTAGATATCGAATAATTCTTTTTACTGCTTTCAGATGAGATTCTTTTGGAGCTGACTGGAACCTAGCACATTTACACACACTAAACATGATATATGGTCGACTAGAAGTTAAGTAAAGAAGAGAGCCAATCATTCCTCGATACTTAATTTCATCAACAAAATTTCCCTATTCATCCTTATCAAGATTTATTGAGGGACTCATAGGTGTGCTAATGGATTTGGCAATTTCCATACCAAACATATGAATCAGTACCTTGGTGTACTTAGTTTGACATATGAATGTCCCTTCTTCATATTGTTGAATTTGTAGTCCAAGGAAGAACGTTAATTCTCCCATCGTACTCATTTCGAACTCGCTTTGCATAAGATCAGAAAATTCCTTGCATAGAAGAGGATTAGTACTACCAAATATAATATCATCAACATAAACTTGAATAATGAGATTACCTTCAGACGATCTTTTGATGAACATAGTAGTATCTACTTTACCTCTTGTGAATCCATTTCAATGAGAAATGAGCTGAGCCTTTCGTACCATGCTCGTGGAGCTTGTTTTAAACCGTATAGAGCTTTGGTCAGTTTATACACGTGATAGGGAAATTTTGAGTCTTCAAATCCAGGAGGTTGTTTCACATAAACTTCTTCTTCGATGAAGCCATTTAGAAACGCACTTTTAACATCCATCTGGAACAGTCTGAATCTTTTGAAAGATGCATATGCAAGAAGAATTCTTATAGATTCCAGCAGTGCTACAGGAGCAAATGTTTCTTCATAGTCGACTCCTTCTTGCTGTGAGTATCCTTGAGCGACTAGTCTAGCTTTGTTTCTGACAACCTTTCCATCCTCATTCAGCTTGTTTCTAAAAGCCCACTTTGTTCCTATAATAAGAGTGTTTGTTGGTTTGGGTATCAGTTTCCACACTTGATTTTTGTCAAATTGATCTAGTTCTTCCTGCATTGCTTGCACCCAGCTAGAATCTTTCAGTGTTTCCTCTATTTTCTTTGGTTCAATCTGGGATATCAAGGCTATGTTTGATTTCTTCTTGAGAGCTCCTCTTGTTTTCATTCCTTGGTTTGGATCCCATATAATAAATTTTTGAGGGTACTCTAGCTCACTCCTTTATTCATTTGAACGAACTACAGAAGTAGTCGACTCTTTTGATATTTTTGGTTGACTAAATCTAATCACACTGGTTGACTCTTCCGTATTGATTTGTTTACTAGTTGACTCTTGATGTTTGCTTGTCTCCTGAGTTTGTTGTATTTGCTCATCATCACCTGCAGTGAGTTCTTTCTCGACCCAAGTGTTATTTTCATCAAAGACAACATGTATTGATTCTTCTACGCACAAAGTGCGTTTATTATAAACTCTAAAAGATCTATTGTTCAATGAGTAACCTAGAAAAATACCTTCATCACTTCTTGGATCAAATTTTCCAAGATTGTCCTTACCGTTGTTGTGAATAAAACACTTACTTTCAAAAGGATGAAAATAACTTACATTGGGTCTTTTACCTTTCCACAGTTCATATGGAGTTTTCTTCAGGATTGGTCTTATGAGGCATCGATTCAAAATATGACAAGCAATACTTAATCCTTCTGCCCAAAAGTGGTTTGGCAGTGAATGTTCTAGTATCATGGTTCTGGCCATATCCTGTAGGGTCCTGTTTTTCCATTCAACCACTCCATTTTGTTGAGGTGATCTTGGCGTAGAGAAGTTATGAGTATATCCTTGATCATTGCAGAAATCTTCAAATGCCCGGCTTTCAAATTCTCGTCCATGATCACTTTGTACAGTATTAATAAGAAATCCTTTTTCTCTTTCAACCTTTTTACAAAAAATCTTGAAGTTTTTCAAGGCTTCATCCTTGTGGGATAGAAAAATTACCCAAGTAAAACACGAGTAATCATAAACAATGACAAAAGCATATCTTTTACCTCCAATGCTAGCAGTTCTAGTAGGTCCAAATAAATCCATATGAAGTAACTGTAAAGACTTTGAAGTGGATACAATATCTTTGCTTTTGAAAGAGTTTCTGGTTTGCTTACAAATTTGACATGCATCACACACATGATTTCTAGAAAAATTCAGTTTGGGTAAGCCAATAACTATCACGCTTGGAAAGTTTTGCTATAAAATACATGCTTGCGTGACCAAGTTTCTTATGCCATAGCCAAGGATCGTCAGAAATAGAAGTTAAGCAAATATGAACATCTATATTTTCAAAACCATCAAGAATATAAATATTTCCATACCTTTTACCTGGGAGGATTGTTTTACCTATTTCGTCCTCAATGGCACAACCTGTTTTCTTAAATTTTACCTCGTATCCTGAGTCACATAGTTGACTTATGCTCAGGAGATTGTAGTTAAGCCCATCCACGAGATAGACTTCAGTGATGTCGCAATTGTTGTTGAAATAAACTGTGTCGGTACCAACTATCATCCCTTTTGAATCATCGCCAAACTTTACATTTCCTCCATCAAGTTTTGTAACTTCCTTAAATAGATTCTTGTTACATGTCATGTGACTGGAACACGCACTATCCATATACCATTTTTCTTTGCGACTTCTTCTGTGGTGTTCCTGCAAAACATGATTTTCATCTTTTCTTAGGTACCCAAGTGTGCTTGGGTCCGTTTTGGTTAGCATTACTTGATTCAAGATTATTTTAGGGTCTCCAAACCCATTCTGACATATTTTATTTACGAAAATGACAAAAGGAATATTTGTGTCCACTCTTATTACAGTAGTGACATTTGGGACTTGATCTAGTTTTGGAGTTCCCGCTTATGTCAGAACTAGTTTGTTCTGGATGGTCCTTCTTCAGTCGACTTGTAAGTCGTCTGACTGGACCTAGTAGAACTGTGACTGGTGGATTTTCGCATGCGGTTAAGCTGCATTAGTAATACATCATACTCATCCTGAAGTACATCTTGCTTTATTTCGCATACTTCAAATTTGAGTTTCCAGTCTTTTACTTCTCTATTGAGTCTCTCTATTTCATCTAACATTTTTTGTGACTCTTTTAAAGTAAGATCATGAATATCCCGCAATTCATTACATATCAAATTATAGGGTCTTACCTCGCTTGTTTCACCTCGTGCCATGAAACAATTTTCATTTTCGTCTTTTTCATCATCGTCTGAATCATCTTCGTCTGTCCAACATCGAGAGATCTTGTTCGTGATCATCATAAAGCATAAGTTGGCTATTTCCTCATGTTCTGAACTGTATTCATCACTCAGCTTCTGAATGATTTGTTCTTGTTAAACCCTCTGGAGACTTTTCGTTTAAACTCAGGACATTCAACTTGAACATGTCCAAATCTTCCACATTCATAAAATTTGCCATCATTCTTGTCTTGTTCATTATATTGCTTGGTTCGTCTAGATGGGAACCTGCCCTTCTTGGCATTTCTGTATCTTTTCATTAGTCCATCCATGTTTCTTGATACCAGGGCAATTTCTTCTTTAAGAGCGTTAGGATCATCATCAATGTCACTTTCCGTTCTATCAGTTATAGCTTTGAATGCTATAGTCTTCTTCTTCTCTTCTTGAGTTTTTTTCTTGAGATGAGTTTTCTCAAAAGCTATGAGTTCCCCTCAAAGTTCATCATATGACATTTTGTTCAGATCTTGAGATTCAAAGGTGACAACCTTTGTCTGCCAAGTGGTAGGTAGACTTCTCAGAATTTTCCTAACTTGATCACCACTTGAGTATGGTTTGCCAAAAGCTTTTAGATTGCTTATGATTTTGCTAAATCTAGCAAACATTTCTTCAATAGATTCTCCTTCCTTCATCTGGAAAAGTTCGTAGTCATGAACTAGCATATTGATATGATTTTCTTTCACCTTGCTTGTTCCTTCTTAAGTAACTTCAAGTTTATCCCACATTTCCTTGGTCATGTCTCAGCTGGAGATATTCTCATATTCTTCACCACTATAGCATTGTAAAGCAAATTCCTTGCTTTTGCATTAACTTGCACAACCGCCATTTGTTCTTCAGTGTATGCATCAATATCTTCAGGATCAAAAGGGGGTTGGGCAGCAACAGGTAGTGGATAGTTTCCCATTTTGATGACTCTCCATACCTTAACATCATAGGATTTTGCGTAAATTTCCATACGCACTTTCCAGTGAGGGAAAGTGTTGACCGTTGCAGTATGGTGGCCTCACTTGTGAAGTTCCTTCGTGGAAAAGGGATCCAACAATAACTTGATTTGCCATGATCTTTTCTCACATGCTGTTAAGCAAAGTAAATAAATGTGAGCCTTGTTCTGAAACCAATTGAAAGTGCAAGAGGGGGAGGGGTGGGGGNAAAAAAAGATGGTAAAAACAGAAAAAAAAAAAGGGGGGGGGGGGGGTGAATAGACTATTTTTAATTTAATTCTTTATAAGTTGACTAATTTTTTAAGTAGTCGACTAGTTATGATAGCGAGATAATAAAGCAACAAAATATAAAAAATAAAAGTAAATTGCAGGAATTAAAGACACCGAAATTTTATACTAGTTCGGATTCAATGTGAATCCTAGTCCAGTCCCCTTGGGTTGCAAGGGTGTTCTCTTTCAGTGAATGTAATTCTCGAGTATACAATGTGTGGTGTAGATTGCACCAATGGTTCAATTTCAGTGAGACTCTTTTCTCTTTGATACAATGCCTCAGCAGTGGTTTTCTCTCTTTCTTCTCTATCTTGTTACACAATAGATCTAGAGGAACTACAATGTTTGTATGTAGTAGAACAAAGAGAGGGTAATTGGTTTGATCAGAGTATATCTTATAAGGTACAAGAACGAGTTTAAATACTATGGAGAGGGCTTGATTTCTGAAGAGATTTTCCAACCCAAGAGATTTGATCCTTGGAAAGAAATTGATTCTTTCCAAGAATAAGGACATTCTGCAACGACTATGGCGATGAGAGACGCTGTAGACTTCCTTTGATGGCACCAGATATCTTCCTAGAATCTTGGTCTTTCCAGATTTGGCCGCATGATTGATTTGCTTCCGGTTCCTTGATCTCTTTGATTGATTGATTCCTTCAATCCAACCTCAATCTATTCCGTCATTCTTCATTGATTCCTGCAATCTTTGATCTTGTATGATTTGTCCCTTCAACTTTGAGCGCTCTTCAGGAGTGCCTACACATTAAACAAATATATTATTTTCATCATTAAAATTAGTTCTAACATTTACCTCCCTTTTACGACGAATATGACAACCATATTTTTATTCTACGTCTAAAATACTTTTATTTTTTCATTCAATATGTGACAGAACAAGCAAAATAAATACTTTAAAACATCAAAATAAAAGTATACATGGAGAGTAAGCGAACTAATCCATTGGATTCGAGAACAGATAGAGGATGGATCTATGCAGGTCAAGAAGATCTATACAAGTGAGAATCCCTCAGATATGCTGACCATGATGGTACCAAAAGATAAGTTCGAGCTATGCAAAGAACTTGTCGGTATGCATTCAAACTAGAAACCCGATATTATCTCCTTTCGGTGAATGGGTCTGGAGGGGGAGATTTGTAGGGTTCATACCCATTTGATAAGAAAAAAGAAAAAAATGAAGATAAAGATTATAGGCATGTGCCTATAAAATAAATGTTTGGTTGATAACCTTTCTTGGAGACAAAGAATGGAACGAAAGGTGGAGAATATTTACCAAGGTTTTCTATTTTTTCTTTTGCAACTTGGAGCCCAAGTACTTTCTCCTATAAAAGGAGTAGTTCTCTCACTTTTTTAGACACACCAAAAAAGAGAGAAAGAAAGAGTGAGGCATCACAGATAGGGTATAAGAAAATAGTTTGTGAGAAAAAATAGAGAGTGTGAGCGATATTGTAGTGAGGTGGAAATATCAAAAGAGAGTTATTTCTTTCACTACAAGAAAATGGGATTATTACGACGGTTAATTTAGCATATAATGGCGGTTTGAAACCTCCCTAATAAACATTAACAACGGCTTTTAAAAGCTCCACAATCCCTTCCGTCAAAACTATATTATGGCGGTTCTGGGCAAACCGTCGTAATTACTTGTGAAAACCGCCGTATTTTAACCATTTTAATGTGGATTTTTTTTTTGCATATTAAAGCGGTTTTAAACCGCCGTAATTTTATTTTTTTCTGATTTAGTCTGTTCATAATCCCGCTTTTTCACATTTAGAATCCTATTTATTATATAAAACACAAGTATACCAAAATTACAATATCCAAATATTAATGCTTCAAAGTGTATTTCAACACTAATATCCAAAAGATTCATAGTTGATCCTACAAAATAATCACAAATTCACACTTACATAAGTATACCAAACAACATCCAAATATTAATGTTTCAAAGTGTATTTCCACATTAATATCCAAAAAATCCATAGTTGATCCTATAAAATAATCACTAATTCACACTTGGACGATCATCATTGTTACTTTCATCTAAAGATCTTCTTGGTTCAACTGTTGATGGTGCATCACTTCCTAAATCTAGTGCCTGCAAAAAAGGAAGAAAAAATACATTCAATAAGCAAATAACTAAAATCTTAACAGGTGAGCTGAAGTAGTAGGACTGGATATACAGAAATCACATTGAAATCAATGAGTTTAATAACCCAAGAAAGTAACTACACGGCTTAGGAAACCACTTTATGTTAAAAAAGAACCATAAGAAAAGCAAATAACTAAAATTTTACTGTAGCAAGAGAACTTATACCTGTGGAGGAGTGAAAAATAAGTGAGCAAAATCCTCGGGGATATTTCCTTTCATTTAAGCTAATTATTGCATTTAATTTTAATTTCACATCTGTCATCTCTTGCTTCCACTCCGGAGTTGGAGCGGTAGTGCTAGATGAACCCACATAACCAAGACGGTATCTCGCAGATGTCTGTTTGAATGCTACAGTAGGAACTACACCCAAGCCTAAACCTCGAACACGGCCGGGGTGCTCGGGATCGAATACTATGCCAAGTGCATCATTTGGTGAAGGTTCATCAAGACTTTCTGCTCTTTCACTTCGAATTTCTTCAATTCTTTCCTACAAAATTCGAAGAAGCATAAACTGAGCAATATGAAGGTGTTTGGAACTTGGAAATGACAAGAATTGTCATTAAACTCCTAGCTAAAACATGAATCAAACCATCAACATATCCATAACATCACATCCCAAAATGAAATGCAAATTACACCATATGGTCTAGCCAAAATTTCCGTAGAAGCAGCAGATCTCATCTAACGCTAATCTGCTAACATAACAATGCTAATCTGCTTTATAACAAATTTGTTAAAACTATTCTGATGAGAAGTAGATTGCAAAGAAAACAACATTTGTTAGGGATGTGCAACTCTTTGGACTAAACACCAGTTTTCACAAAATCCAAAAAGGAGATCAGATAGAAAAGAGAAAATTAAATCGAAAAAGGAACACATTCTAGTTTTCACAAAAACACCAGTTTGATACAGTTAGATTTTAGCCTTTTTCTTTTGACATCTCTAGCCCCTCCTACATATTCATCTTCCATATTTCTTAATGACATTTGCTGTTCTCCCCTCTACATTTACACAACTTTCTCTTCAAATGTCTTACTGTTAACAAACATCCTGAGCCTTGGGTTTAACTGCTCGCGACGATCTCAACGTGGATGGTGAACTAGATTACTTCTACCATACAAGGCTTGTACTCTGAGTACTCCAAGTACGTTTCAAACTCGAAAGAATAGTTTCGAGTAAATATAGTCCACACAAAGAACAGTATAGTCCATACAAATCATGATAAGAGAAGGCACACGAGTAACACTATAAACTGTCACCAACAACCTGTTATTATATCTCTGTATTTGTAAAATAATTCTGGAAATAATAAAATAAATAAACAGAAATGTAAACGCAATGAAATTAATCCGAGCCCACTGAATTCACAGTGTTTCCTTAAGGAATTTAATCCCCTCCTAGTACCCAAGGTTATGGATTATTTCCTCCCAGGATAGAACGAATTTCACACTGGTGTAGTGGTACTTCAAACCCCAGTGTTTCAGCGAACTCAAAGTTCGGTAGCAAATCACACTTACTTGCTTTCTTTGAAGATGAAAGTATGCAGAAAGAAGGAGGAGAACTCAGAAATTAGTATGTAAAATCTGAGAGAATGGACTTGTATTTATAGCCAAAGTTGGGCTGAAATCTGAAGAGGTGCAACTCTCCATAATGGTTGTTTTTGCAAAAACGCCCATAAAGTAAATGCCATGACATAATTGGCTATTTACTCAATAATAAAGAGGGAAAATTGAAGGGTAGTTAATTTTCTGTTACAAAACAGAAAACTAAATTCTGGATAATAACTGAAATGGATTTAATATTAATATTTATTTTAATATTAATATTTTGTTATTAAAACAAATATTTAATAACATTTCTGTTAATATTTACTATTAACAAATAAATTTGGTCCAAAAAATAATCTCTCGATCGATCATTTGACCAAATCCAAATCCAAATCCAAATCCAAATCCGAATCCGAAGCCGAAGCCGAAGCCGAAGTCGAAGCCGAAGCCGAGGCCGAGGCCGAGCCGAGCGAGCGACGACGACGACGACGCGAGACTTGCTTTCTTCTCAACTCTTTATTAGCTAGAAGAAGAGCAATTTCTTATATACCC
>ML266524.1:0-22475 GCA_005239495.1 Nicotiana undulata
GAAACTCCGAACTCTATACCCGAGGACTCGCAACTAGTCAAAAGGTGCAAAATTAGATCAATGAATGCACACTGTGAGAAATTATCCTAGCTATTCAATAAAGTCGCCATTCTTGAAGAATTTCCAAATTCCAACCCCGGTCCCTCATGATCAAATACCGAAAATTCTCGAAGAGATCACTCACCCATAGCCTAAGGATCACTAAGGTGTGATTTCTACTTGACTTCATGGCCTAAAATGGAAAATTAAAAAATCCTCAAGAACCCTAAGATTACTACCTAATTCTATGGCTTTTAGATGATTTAGTAGTGAATTTAACTAGGAATTAATGTTAAAGCTAGAAGATTATGGGGTTTAACTTACCTCTTACAGTGGGTGGTCGTGGGAGATGCTGCCCAAGCTTGGATGCTCTCTAATGGAAGTTGATGGTGAAAAACATGGAGAAAAACCCGTAATTTGGACATTTAAAAAAAAAGGGCTGGCAACAGTGATTTCCGCACCTGCGACCTTGGGACCGCAGGTGCGGTCCCGCACCTGCGAGAAAATCACCGCCCCTGCGGAAAAAGGCCTGGGACCCTGGCATCGCGCCTGCGTAGAAGGAGTCCGCGCCAGCGGTCCTGCTCTTGCGGCCTGGAGCTCGCACCTGCGGACTTTAGGCAAGGGGGCTGAGGTCGCGCCTGCAGAGGGGTTTTTGCACCAGCTGACCCGCCCCTGCGGAATTTGTTCCGCACCTGCGAGGCTGGGACCGCAGGAGCGGTCTCGCACCTGCGGCTGGGCAACCGCACCTGCGGTCACACCAGCAACAGCTGCACCAGCAGTTGTTTTAGCTGGTTTTTGGCCTCGTGCGGTGTCCGAGAGGCACCTGGGCCCACCTGAGCCCCCATCCAAATATACCAACAAGTCTGTATTCATGATAGGGACTCGCTCGAACTTCCGAAACATGGAAAACAACAACGAAACTCAAAATTCACCAACCAATTTGATTCAAAACTTAAGAACTTGAAATTCTAGAATTCATTTCAATGCGCCGAACCGACCTAAACTACTCGGAATGACTTCAAATTTTGCAGACAAGTTATAAATGACACAACGGAACTATTCCCGGTCTCGGAATTTCATTCGGACCTCGGGAACATAAAATCACATTTCAAGCCAAATTTCAAATTCTTTAAAAATCCTCAAAACTTCATTAACTCCAATTTTCTCATTTTGATCCGAAACCAATCAATTCAAGTCCGTTTCTTACCAAATTTCGCAGATAACTTATATAACACATATTGAACCTGTTTCGGGCTCCGAAATCATAATACGGGCCCGGCAGCACAGGTTTCACATCAAGGTTCATTTTCATAAGCCTTTAATATTTTCATAAAACAATTTTCTTTAAAAATTCATTTCTCGCACTTGGGTCCTCGGAATTCGATTTTGCCCAAGTGCCATATTTTCCTACGGACCTTCCGAGACCGTCGGATCACGGATCTGGGTCCGTTTACCAAAAATGTTGATCAAAGTCAACTTTATTCAATTAATTATCAAAAATTTAACTCTTAATCAAGTTTCACATAAAGGCTTCCCGGCTACGCGCCCGGGCTGCGCACGCACATCGAGGTGAGATTAATGGAGGCTTTCGAGCCTCGGAACATAGTCAAAATTAGATGCACATAAGATGACCCCTTTTTGGGTCATCACACCAATGGGGTTGATTTTTCTGCATTTCAGATGACTGATTCCGCCAAGAAATGGCGGAGAGATTATTTGTTGACCAGACCAGTGTCGCGCCCCCCTTTTTTCCAACTCCTCTCGGATCGGTCAGGGTTCTTGACATTATTGGGATAACTCGTTTCCTTTTGGGAAAGGGGTAAGCAGGATTCGAAGAGTCGTCACCTAACGATTTAAGGTGCGTTAGGGCACCTATTTGGGGTCATTTATAGACATTGATTTGATAACCAGAGACAGGGTAAGGGATTGAAATTATTTTAAGGGGAAGGTATTAGGCACCCCTCAGAATCCACAATTGTGGTTCCCGGCCAAACAACTTTGTGAATTTTAAGCAAGTAGTAAATAAGCAATTAATGTCTAAGTCAAGCAAAAGGGTTTTGAAAGAATCGCAGTCTAAGCACACATGTGTTACTAAAGTTTTGAAAATATTTGATAACTATGTAAGGTTTTTGAAGAAGTTATAATCTAAACATGCATATGGGGTAGGGGATGTCCTAGGTTGTTTGTAATATGGATCACATCAATGCAATACCCGGTATGTCACTCCTCAAAAAGGGGTTACACGTGGTATTAGCGCACCGGTCATCATGTCCATATCTACCCTTCCCACCCCATATCTAACCAAAAACGAGTGTTGGTCAATGACCGCTATTGCGTGTTGTTACCCGTCCCTTCCTAATAGTCCTGGAGGAGTTTAGGACTTCTACCTATAAGGGATGTTCTAGGCAGACCCTCAGGTTTAAAGGGAAAAAAATGCTAGGACGACAGACAAAACATATAGGACTGCATTTAAATGGGATCACAGAAATACAGATAGAAGGCTCAAGTATACCTCCACAAGTAATGCAAATAGTCAACACGACTCAAACACAGTTAAGGGCAGCATTTAATTTCAGAGTCCTAAAGCATGATATCTAGGTAAATTCAGAATGTATCAGAGAAGCATATTTGTTGTGTAACCCAGGAAGGCCTAATCCGTTTGCCTACTGATTTTAAAATTTTGTTGAGCATTAAGCAGTACACAAAAAGAAATAGATTCCCAATTTTAAGCCATTTAATCACCTAAGGCTTGCCTAAGTGTGAGATGATATACCAATTACCAGATTACTTTAGAGAAATACTAAACATGTTGTCTAAGTGTTCAGAGTTCAGAAATTATCACCAGTTGATTGCGAGAATTGAGTGAAGTTGTTTCTATTCCTTTTCGTGCATCAGTAGTAAAACTAGGTGTATTTAAACGAGTATGAATGTAAACCTAAACATGGTATCTAATGCACAGAGATGATGTATATGCAGAACCTAAGCAGGATTTTTCTAAATGCATAAATGTTACATCATTTGAACATGCTTTCAGAATATGTAGAAGATGTGAAGATGACCTGTTTATTAGTGATGTATTACCCTAAAGCAAGATTTCTAAGTGTACATGGCAACGGATAACATGATGGCATAGTGTTGGTTATTAGCACATTTTAGCACAGGATTTTCTAAGTGACAATGACAGTAAAAACACACATGCTGAAACAATAGACATGAGACCTAAGAAGCATGATTTCTAATGCATGAATTGAAAAAATGGGCCTAAACATGGTTTCTACTGCGCAAATAGGGAATAAAACCTAGTAGCATGTTTTCTACCCTTCTAATAGCTAAAGCATGCATGATCACCCCTTCCCTTTTTCACTATCCACTCCAAGAGTTGTTTACAATAATTATTACAGACCATTTGGCATAAATTACATAATTGAAATAAGAAAAGAAGAAGTTATACTATATGGAGCCTACGGATAGGTCCAAAATCTCCAGAGTTTCTCAATGCCATTATTGCTCACAACCTTTCATACAAATCCAGGTGTGTTAGAGTTCCCTAAGGATCTCAAGGGATCCCGGGCAGTGCTCACACCCGGATTTTCATAACCATATTGAGTAAGTGCAGTGTGGAAGGGCCAGCTCTAATGTGTCAGAGTTCAGTGGGATCTCATAGGGATCCCAAAGCAGTCACACATTAATGGGATCTACCTAGACTTCTAGGAGTATATGTGAGGGTGCTTGACATAGTTTTGAAAGAGTTGAGTTGAAAAATAGTTTATTTGAAATAGGTTTGCATAAAAGTAAGAGAGTAGCTAGCTTTGAAAGGGAAAGGGAAGAGAGTAATCAGAATAACCAACCAGCACCAAACAATACACAGAGTATAGGGAAACAAACACAAACAGGGAAGCAGGGATTGGGGACAAATATGTCATATATATAAACAGATTTGTATACAAGTTAACATCAGAGAAGTACTAAAGTATCACAGATTTGTATAGAACCTAAACAATCACAGAAATAGTTTGTCACAAAGGGATTCATGCCAGGAACTTAACAGAATCAGATTGAGGGGGTGCTAAAGAAAGGGATATCATATAACAAACAGAGTTACATATAGGTTCAGCGGAAGGTTTCATGAGTGTAGCATGTATCCAGGATTACAGAGTGACTAAGTGACATATAGTGCATGCTTGTAGTGTGCTGGGAATCAGGGGTAAGGCAGAGTCACAGTGAAACATATAAGAAGGCAGTAAACATGCTGAAACTAAAGGGAAAGGATAATCACATTGGTAAGATACCAAGTAAGAATGCTAATTGCAAGGTAGACAACAGAACCGCAAGTAAAAGCATAGTAGAAACAAAAGGAATTGCACCATAAATAGAAACATATTGTTTTTTAGGATTGAAGCTAAACTGAAAACATACTAGTTAGGGTAGAGAATAAGTGCAGAATGAAGAGCAGTATAGTGTATAATTACTCAGTCTTGGCTTGCAGTTGACTGATAATAGCAAGTAACCCGCAAGAATAACAAGAGAGAATATGTGTGTGTGAGAGAGTTCAGAACAGTGTACTTGTTCGTTTCTTATGCTAAAGAGATAGTAGAGTATTTATAGTTTTGAAATAGGCAGAAGAATAAAGTAAAATAATAGTTTCAGCCGTAATTATGGGAGTAAAACAATCAATTAGAATCAAGTTGGTAAAAGGACTTCCTTTAATTAGGGAGTCATATTCAAACGGATATAATAGCAGGTTTAAAAATAAGGAAAGGAAATCAATTGAAAGCTGGTTATAACATATAAGGAAAGCAGTCCTAGGTATAGTTATAGGTATATCATACGTAAGTAAAGCCAGATTCAGAATTATAATTAAGGAAAATATGTATACTAATTTGACAGCAAAGTCAATCATAGAAATAAGGCAAGCAATAATTTAAACTCCGGAAATCAATTAGGAAACCCTCGATTGAGGTCCTAATTATAGGAAGTCAGTACCAATCAAAGGAGAATATCACATATGAACAGGATAATTATGCTACAAGCAAGGAGAGACAGGAAATCACCATCATAATTAGGGAAAGTATTAGAGAATCAGTGGAGAATATCATGCAAGATCAATGAAGTATTTAATCATAGAAATTCAGGGATTCACAAATAGCAAAGATAGCATTGAATTATCACAACACTATGAGAATAAGCCTGTAATAGACACGAATCAGAACCATAAGAAGACTAGTGCCACATAGGAGTTAGGGTTTCATATAGAGCACAGTCTGTATCACAGCATAGACGCGATATAGGAAAAAAATAATCGAACCCAAAAACCCTAACAAGCAAACATAAAGTAAACTCCCAGCATCATAGAATGCTCATGAGAAACATACAGATTAATTAAACATAGCACCCAAGACGAACTCAGAACCCTAAAAATTGGGGGGTTTTAACAGAATAACTTGGGTAAAGGAGAAGACTTAAACAAACGTTTAAAAACATACTAAGAATCATAGATTAGTAATAAAAAATCAAAGGAGAAAGCGTTTTGAAAGGGGTTAAGAAACTCTAATTTTTAAGATGAAGAAATCATTCTTAAAACAGGAGTTTTTTGAAGAAAACATGTGAAAGCCTCAAAATACCCATAGATCTGTTACAAATCTAGAAAGATCGGGGGGGATTTTAAGGTTAGGGTTTCCAAAGAAAACCTAGAAAAGAAGAAGAAAACTCAAAATCTTGTCGCCTTTTAACCGGAGGGTGATAGATCTTACTCGAACGGCCATAGATGGACGGAAAGATGGCATGAGACCGGAGAGGTGAGTTGAACCGCCTCTGGTTCACTTGAGATCCTCAAACGGTGACACAGGTGAAAAGGATGGAGCCATAAGGCTGGTGAGAGGTGAAACCTCCATGGTTTCCGGCGAGAAGGTGGCCGGAGAAAGGAGAACAGGGCTCAGTAGATGGAGCGTCTCAGAGAGAGAGATGAGAGAACTTAGAGACGGCTGAGTGAGAAATGAGATGGGGGGAAATGATATGGGGGGTAGTCTTTAGGGATTAATTATGGTAAGGACTAATCTGGTCCGTTGATCAGAAATGATCAACGGTCCAGATTAAAAGGGGGAATTAGGTCAGGTGGCTTTGAGTTTGGGCTGGGTTACTTGGGCTAATTAAATGGGTTGGGGTCAGGATTTAATTAGGCTAGGATTTAAAATAAAAGTGGATAACTATTAAATACCCAAATAAAAATATGTAAATAATTTATAAAAATGGCTAATAATTGTAAAAAATGAAATTGATGCTTAGTAGAGTAAATTGAAATAGTTAATCAGTATTTAAAAATATAAATGACTAATTATTGGATAACAATAATACAAAACATATGATTAGGCTATAATTGCAAAGTTATTGCAATTGTGGCCAAAGGCACCATTTGGCCAATTGTGAAATAATTTAATCTAAATAGGACCAAAAAATAATATATTAAGTCAAGAAATATTTTGAAATTATTTGTAATGCAATTTTTATAATTAATTATTAGAGATAAAAATACTGGATAAGTTAAAAATAAATTAATAAAATGTAGGAAAATTATAGAAAAATACTAATTGTTATGAAAACCTGACTTTGAAGGTATATATGCAAATTTTAAAAAAATTGAGAAAATATTAGGTATCAACAACCAGCTGGGTCGCCTGCTCTTACTTGGGACTAGTTCTCTCAGCTCTTCCTATAGAAGTTTCTGCCTATCACATTGAGAGAGGAGAATCGTCGTTAGTTCGAGCATCTCCAGCAGGGTAGTATGACTGTTACTCAATATGAGACCCGTTCTGTGGATTTGGCCTGTCATGCACTTCTTCTTCTTCCTACCGAGAGAGAGGGGGGGTGTGGAGGTTTATTGATGGACTTGCTCAGCCTATCAGATTGCAGATGGCTAAGGAGACTAGGAATGAGATTTCTTTTCAGGCAGCTACCAATGTAGCCAGACAAGTCGAGATGGTTCTTCCACAGGGAGGTCAGGGGTCTGACAAGAGACCTCGTTATTCCTGTGGGTTCAGTGGTGCCTCATCTAGAGGTAGGGGTGATTTTGGTAGGGGTCGTCAACCTAGGCCATTTCATTCAGTGCTTCAGGCATCCCACAGTGATTCAGGGAGTTGTGGTCCTTATGTGCCTCATTTTGGACAGCCATCCTACAGTGCACCACCAACTCCTATCAGTGCAACTCCATTCAAAGGTATTACTGTGGTCATCCGACCCGTTCGGGTAAATCTCAGTTTCCACAGCCACAATACCAGGATGGATGTTTCGAGTGTGGTGGTTATAGGCATATCAGGAGGACTTGTCCAAGATTATTGGGCGTCCCGCCACAACATCAGGGTTCTCGTGCCATCGTTCCGGCACTAGTTGCTGCACCGCCTGCTCAGCCAGCCAGAGGCAGGGGTCAGGAAGCCAAAGGTAGGGGCCAGACAATTAGAGGTGGAGGTAAGGCCCTTAGAAGTGGAGGTCAGCCAGCTAGAGGTCGTCCTAGGGACGTGGTTCATAGTGGTGGGTCCCAGTCCTAATGTTATGCTTTTCCATCCAGGCATGAGGTTGAGTCATCCGATGTTGTTATTACAGGTATTGTTTTAGTTTTCAATAGAGAAGCTTCAGTTCAATTTGATCCGGGATCTACTTACTCCTATGGGTCATCCTATTTTGCTTCATATTTGGTTGTGCCTCGTGATTCTTTGAGTGCTCTTGTGTATGTGTCCACACATGTGGGGGATGCTATTGTTGTATATCGTGTTTATCGTTCGTGTGTGGTCACCATTGGGAGTCTTCAGACTAGTGTAGATCTTCTACTTCTTGATATGGTCGATTTTGATGTCATTTTGGGTATGGATTGGTTGTCACCTTATCATGCTATATTGGATTGATTGTCACAACAAGACGGTGACCTTAGCCTTGTCGGGGTTGCCTCGATTAGAGTGGAGAGGGACTTCTGGCTATTCTACCAGCAGGGTTATCTCTTATGTGAAGGCTCGGCATATGGTCGAGAAGGGGTGTCTACCAGCAGGGTTATCTCTTATGTGAAGGCTCTGCGATTCTAGTGCGGAGGTTCCTTCCATAGATTCAATGCCAGTTGTTAGTAAGTTTCCAGATGTGTTTCATGCAGACCTGTCGGGGATGCCACCCGACAGGGATATTGATTTCTGTATTGACTTGGCTCCGAGCACTCAGCCCATCTCTATTCTGTCATACCGCATGGTCCCGCCAGAGTTGAAACAATTGAAGGAACAGTTGCAAGATTTACTTGATAAGAGCTTCACTAGACCTAGTGTCTCGCCCTAGGGTTCACCTGTTTTGTTTGTGAAGAAGAAAGAAGGATCGATGAGGATGTGTATATATTATTAGCAGTTGAACAAAGTCACCATCAAGAACAAGTATCCATTGCCGAGGATTGATGATTTATTTGATCAACTTCAGGGTGCCAAGATGTTTTCGAAGAATGATTTGAGATCTGGCTACCATTAGTTGAGGATTAAGGCATTCGATGTTCCTAAGACAGCTTTTCAGACTAGGTACGGGCCTTATGAGTTTCTAGTGATGTCCTTTGGGTTGACAAATACCCAAGCAGCATTTATGGATTTGATGAACCAAGTGTTCAACCCTTATTTAGACTCCTTTGTGATTGTGTTTATTGACGATATCTTGATCTACTCCCGCAGTCGAGAGGAGCATGAGCAACATCTTTGGATTGTACTTCAAACTCTGAGATAAGGCTATGCATAATTTGGCAAATGTCGAATTACCGTACTGAAACCGAAAATTTCGGTATTCGGCATTCGATATTTTGGTATTCGGTATGGTATTTGGTTTAAGTTTAAAAAATTGGTATTAGGTATGGTATTTGGTATTTTAAAATGAAATACCGAAATATATATTATATTACACGATACACATTGTTTTTATTATAACATAAGTATAAGAAATCTAAAATTTTGCTTTCCTGTATTCTCTAAGTTAATCAATTACCTCTAAGCAAGTAACAAGACATTTCTCTAAGTTTTCTCTCTAAGTTTATATATTAACTCTAAGCAAGTACCAAGATATTTCTCTAAGTTTTCTCTCTCTAGGTTGGTATATTGGACAAAACTTTTGTCAACAAACGTTTTTAGTTTTGTATTTTTGAATATGTTAATTAAGAATATTACCGTCTATGACTATATGCACTAGTTAGTATTCAAAACGAATAAATTGAAATTACCGGACTGAATAAACCGAAACCGAAAGGAGAAAAATTGAACCATACCGAATTTAGTTAGGTGCGGTATTGGTATAGCATTTTACGAAATCGAATACCAAAAATACCGAACCGGAATGTCTAAATACCGTACCATACTGATCGACGAACACTCCTACTCTCAGAGACAGTTAGTTATATGCTAAATTTTCAAAGTGTGAGTTTTGGTTGGATTCAATCACTTTCTTGGGGCACGTTGTATCAATAGAGAGCATTCAGGTAGATCCTAAGAAGATTGAGGCAGGCCAGAACTGGCCTAGGCCCACTTCAGCCACGGAGATCAGGAGTTTCTAAGGTTTGGCGGGCTATTACCGTCGATTTGTAGAGGGGTTTTCATCTATAGCAGCCTCGTTAACCAGGTTGACCCAGAAGGGTGCCCCGTTCAGATGGTCAGACGAGTGTGAGGCGAGTTTTCAGAAGCTCGAGACGGATTTGACTACAGCTCCGGTGTTGGTGTTAAGCACAAGTTCAGGATCTTCTACGGTATATCGTGATGCGTCCCGAGTTGGGCTCGGTGTGGTATTGATGTAGGAGGGCAGGATAATTGCATATGTGTCGCGACAGTTGAAGGTTCATGAGAAGAATTACCCTATCCACGATTTAGAGTTGGCATCCATGGTTCATGCGATGAAGATTTAGAGGCACTATCTTTACAGCATGTCGTGTGGGGTCTTCACGGATCATCAGAGCCTTCAGTATTTGTTCAAACAAAAGGATCTCAATTTGAGGCAGAGGAGGTGGTTGGAGCTATTGAAAGACTATGATATCACCATCTCGTATTATCCCCGTAAGGCCAATGTGAAGGCTGACGCATTGAGTAGAAAGGCAGCAAGTATGGGCATCCTTGATGTTATACCCCATATTTTCGTACGTGAAAGTATGCCATAAGTAAATTGATGGTCTCGGAAATGAGATGTTACATCCCGCATTTTTGTATGTTAAAAATTCGTCGTAAGTTAATCGACATAAGTTAGGGATGAGATTGTTTTGAGATTATAAGCATTACGCTATTTCAAACAAGTGATAAGTAAATTCGTAAAGGTGAGAGGGTAAGTGAATCGAAGAAAATGAGTTTCGTCGAAGTTTGACAACTTGGGGATACAATACGGTCCAAGCTATAATACCCCGTATTCATGGACTAGTGCCATACAAGATACCACATGACCATGATAGTAAGATATATAACGTGTGCTAAAAGTGAGTAGTATTATAAGCAATTTGAGATAATTCTTAATTATGTGGATAATCGGGTAATTATTAATTTTAGTGGGAGATTAACACTTAATTAAGATGATTGGTGGTTAATTATTGGGAATGGATAACAATCAACGTCGCAGCCTTGCATTAAGGAATGGTGACTCTTAAAGTCACATACAAGGTGGCAAATTTGGAGAGTGGTAACGTTAGCAAGGGTCATATGACTACTTCATGACCTTTTAGACTTCTTATTAGTTTGGAAGTTTGTTAGTAATTTGTTCTCTTGCTTTCTATGCTTGTAAATATAAGAGACGGTCATATATCATTTAAGAAGGGAATACTTAGGCTTGCTGGATAATCGGTACATTATTTGTGCTGACGTCCCTTTTGCCTTGGGACACTGCTTTTCATGCCCGCAGGTCCCGATAGACGGGTGGAGAGTCCTTCAAGTAGGCTATCATCTCATTAGAAGATGTTGGTGCGCTCCATTTCCTCCGGAGTTGCTTGTTTGGTTAGTATGATTTAGACGTATATTATTTAGTATGGTGGGGCCCGACCCCGACATTTATGATAAGTATGTACTCTTAGAGGCATGTAGACAGATGTCATGTGTACGGATACTTGTATGGCCTCGTCGGCCTATATTCTAAGTATATAATGGATCATGTTGGCCTTATAGGCTTGTACGTCACATGTATGAGTTTCTATATCAGGTTGGGTCGTTCTATGTCGGATATTCCCTTATGTTTACTCTAGTTATCTTATGACGCCCCTTCTGGCCCACTTACCTATGATGACGTAATAAGAAAGCTAAGTTACCTTGGTACTCGGTTGAGAAAGGTACCGGGTGCCCGTCGGTTTGGGTCGTGACAAAAGTGATATCAGAGCAGTTCTCTGCTAGGGAGTCTACAAGTCGTGTCTAGTAGAGTCTTGTTTATGGGTTTGTTGTGCACCACACTATAAGCAGGAGGCTACATGGAATTTAGGACTGTTACTCTTTATTCTTACTCTAGACCGTGTGGTAGAGCTCAGTTGTAAGAACTCAATTTTTCAAACTCTACCTTATTCATAATACGACGATGCCTACATCCAGAAAGACTGTTTGTAAGAGATATAGTTGTGGAAGAGTTGAGTATGAAGAACTTGATTTTTGCATCATGCTTATGATGGATAAATATGAGGTATTCAGCAGATCATGTGTGTACAATGTGTAAGCTTCTTGATAAGGATCTCTAAGGCAAGAATGTCTATTCACTCTTACGGTAAAAAGGAATAAGAGAATCGGAAGGTAGACACAAGTTTTAGCAAGTAAAAGAAGTAAGATTAATAGACTTTACAATTCAAGCAGATAAATATAAGCATTTTGAGTTACCTTCAATTGTAACAGAAGTGTGTACAATTAGCCACACCCATCTCAGTTATGTTCTATGGGGGCTAACAGGTGTAGTTTAAGAAAAGGACGAGATATCAGGATCCCGCTTGGGTTAGAGTAACCCAAAATAATGGATGTAATGTTTGCTTCAGTTGACATTTCCGAAGGATATTGCAAATGTGCTAATAGATCTCCTTGTGAGACACCCAGATAGTGCACTCTAGAATAGTACAGCTAGATATGCATACTAGAATGTTCAAAAACAATTACAAAGACGGGCACTGAAATACTGGAAGGGATAAATATTACCTTAGTATGGCTCCCGTCCCTAGTAGAGAAAGAATGTTAGGCAACCCGAAGAGACAATGGATGGAGCAAGGGGTGCTAAAAGCAAATGAATGTCTTGTTCGAGTTTTCAGAGTATAGTGAAAAACATAAATGTTAGCGGGAAAAAGAAGAGAGTTAATGAAGCATTATGAGTAAGATGTGATACATTGATGACAATGGAAGATAAAAAAGATGACAGTATTACAGAGTCTATAGTCAAGTGAAGGAAAAGACAAGAGGTGACATGCCTCGAAACAACAAAAGAGTATAGGCCATAAAGTCATATCTTCATTTCGAGAAATAAGTTCGTGACTCTAACGTGATTACTGGAAGGAAAGGTTAGACCCCAGAGTAATAAAAATCAGTATGGACTGGTGAACAAGATAAGCTAAACATGAATGAGGGACTGAGTGATTTGATAATAGTCAGCATCATGAGAATTTCAGAGATTGTGTTACGGCAATAACATAATGGACGATAGAAGAATAATCCTTAAAGGTCATTCAGGAAGACGCTTCCCTAAAGCAAGCAATGTTAGCAAAGTTAAGCTTAAGGGACTGTATGTTCCAGTCACACTAAGTGTCACCCTCGTGAGTAAGGAATTTTCGTTATCCTTGGTGCAAAAGGATTACCGCAAGGCGGGTAAAGATCATCGATGATGTGAAAAGATGACAAAGATAAAGAGGTAAAACATCTACAGGTAGATCGTCGCAGCTCTAAATCTTAGTACTTTCCTAAAGGGGGAATATGGAGTGATGTGGCATGAAGTCGGAATTAAGTGGTTCTAGTAATCATGGGATGGTAAAGGAAGAATACGGTAAAAACAAAAAAGGAATAAGATTACACTTATTCAGCTCCTATGTATATGCTACGATTCCAGAACATTAGGCAAGCACGACGCCAAGGAGAGAAAGTAAGGGTTCCGTCCCGGGATGTTATTGATAAATAAAGAGCCAGCGCAAGATGTAAGTTAAGACAAAGGAAATAACCCAAGAAAGATTACACAGATTAATGATATGAGAATGGTCAAACAAGTAGATAGTAGTTAATTCAAGAAGAGCCTAGTTATGGCTAGACAGGAGGATACAGACAAATCAACAGATCGTGCAAGATAAACATAGTGAACCCAACATGGGTAATTCAGTCTCTTGCAGATATGACATCGTGAACCTTGAGAAATATGCATATAGGAGTTGGGGTAGTTAAAGGTGTCGTATAAGTATTACGGGAATAAAAGAGAATGCCACTGGAAACAGTCAAAATTTAAGTTCAAACAGAACCCTACAAGCACAAGGGTGTGGAGATAAGTAACTACGGATAATATATGCAAGGAAGGACATCAAAAGGTCCGTCGAGTATACAATGTAATAATCTCATAGCTTTACAAGAGTCAAAGGATCCTCCCTAAATACTATGAAAGACTAGTTGGGAAAGTAAGGAAGAAGGCTTCAACCTAAGCTCAGTAACCTAAGGAGGAAATGGCCGTATAACAACAGTCTCACAACAACATTGTACGCACCCCATAAGAAAATGGCACCTACCGTGGCTAATGAACGGGAAGTAAAATCAGAAGTGATATTCAAGATCATATGAGTTGTAGGGAATTCCAATATGTGTGGGCACTAAGGTAAGCTAAGTATGAACGTAAAAAGGGGCAGAAAGACCAGGAAAAGTAATTGCTTACATTTAAAAGAAGATGAGAAGGAACGAAAAGAATTATTCAATTAATGATCAAAGTTAGTTATGTTATGAACGCACTTAAGAGCTCGGAGTTTTATACATGCAGCACATATGTTGACAATCATATAGATGTAGAAGACTCCGGTATAACTTAAAAGAAAGAATGAAGTCCAGGGCATAGACAAAAGATTGAATTATTAGAAGATATGTATCATGGATATTCCATTGTGCTCATGAAATGCTATAGTAATAACTAACACCATGAGTCGCAGATCGGGATATAGTTTAAGCCTATATAAAGGTTGATTAGTGGAAAGAGGAAACTAAAGCAACTAAGTAAATCAAGAGTTTGATTATTGGACCTAGAAAATTATGGACATCGTGATTGAGAAAATTGCAGAATCACTCTTAATATCATATGTACAAGAGAGACAATACAGTAGCCATATTCTATAATACAATAAAGACAGTTAGAAGAGTATCAGCCTTATAAGAAGTCAGTATGAAGCTCCCACTAGATTGTGTATGCGCCAGAGGTGCAAGTATTATAACAAAGCTTCAAATTGTGGATGTGAGTCATACCTATATGGAAGGGAGGTCATGAAAGAGATAGAAAATACGATGCAAGATTTTAAGGTAAGTAAGGTAAAAGTGAACTACATACGAGTTACTCAGATGCAGAAGGTTCTGAATAGTCCATACTTCGGATAGAAGGCTAGAAGCGCTAGGATTCAGTATCAATAACGGTGTCGTCAGTAGCATATCTTCTAGCCTATGGTTTCTAGGTACAGAGAGATCTATCCAAGAGAGTAAAGAATAGTTAGAGACGACGTGATGTCTCGCTTGATGTTACAGAATAACATAAAGAAATCTATGGTGCAAGCAAGTTGAAGGAAGGTTGTGAATAGTATAAATAGATATGTATAGGTGGAAAGCTAAAGTATAGTAAAGCGACAAGGTTTTATGACAGGAGTAAGGATGAGAAAGGGCGAGTGAGAAGGTGACAAGAATGTGGATAAGTCCTCGGGATTAAGCTCATGAAAACAAGAGAGCTAATGGTTTCTATAACTTATAGAAAGAGCAGTATAGCCTAAATGAACTCAAAGGAATCTAAGACTAATAGCATCTAGAAGGAATGGAATGCTTCCTTGGTAGGGAAATGAGGTGTGATTGTGATAGATAAGGGATGACGTTTGGGCCTTCGATCGAGAAATGATTTGAAGAAGAAAAAAAGAGGGATTTCAAGAATTATACAGGATTAAAATACCTACGTACGTGAATTACATTGGGATGCTATGAAATACGGTTATGAAAGTATAGTATCGCCCCTAAGTGGATCAGTCTAATTACTCTAGATGTCCCCGATGATACGTGAGCCCTGGCGGCAGTGTTATATAAAAGGTCAAGTTATCAGTGGTAAAATATTGATCAACATTAAGGTGAATCAACGATAGATATATAATGTTCCAACGTGTGAGAGAAGATAAGGATGTCATTCTTAAGATGAACTGTAATGAGGAAGCATATAGGATAGGCAACAACAATAACCTGGAGTTTGGTAGCAGACCTTAGCAACGATAAATCGTAGTAAGAGTTATGGTATAGTATGACCTATCAAGATACAGTAAAGTCATACGGATAGATAAATGGGTCTATGAAACAAGATATAGTAATATTCGTAAGTTCAACAAAGTACCGAGCAAAGAACTTCAGTATACTTATAGATTCCCAGGGGGACATCTTATTAAGCCATGTATACGTTTACCAAGTGAGGCCTAGAGATTGGTTAAAATCTTGTGGAAAAAAGAGAGAAGAGTCGCATAGGCGCACTTACAAAGTCATAGTCGTACAGGCTGCATGATAAAAGGTAGAAACAGTTACTAGATTGGAAGGATTCTGACCACGAGTCAGGGTGTGAGAAAGAGGCCTTAGGGGAGGGGGAGAATGCCCTTGACTTTGGGATTCATTCACAGAACAGTTGCCTATATGGCAAGAGGAGTACTAGAGTAACGCAAGAGCTATGTGTTATAAGAATGATAAGTGCATCAGTCAACATTCGAGGAAGAATGTTCCAAAGGGGGAAATGATGATACACCCCATATTTTCGTACGTGAAAGTACGTCATAAGTAAATTGATGGAAGCTCGGAAATGAGATGTTACATACCGCATTTTTGTATGTTAAATCTTCGTCGTAAGTTAATCGACATAAGTTAGGGATGAGATTGTTTTGAGATTATAAGCATTACGCTATTTCAAGAAAGTGATAGTAAATTCGTGAAGGTGAGAGGGTAAGTGAATCGAAGAAAACGAGTTTCGTCGAAGTTTGACAATTTGGGGGATACAATACGGTCCAAGCTATAATACCCCGTATTCATGGACTAGTGCCATACAAGGTACCACATTACCATGATAGCAAGATGTATAAGGTGTGTTTAAAGTGAGTAGTATTATAAGCAATTTGAGATAATTCTTAATTATGTATATAACCGGGTAATTATTAATTCTAGTGGAAGATTAACACTTAATTAAGATGATTGGTGGTTAATTGTTGGGAATGGATAACAATCAACAAGGCAGCCTTGCATTAAGGAATGGGGACTCTTAAAGTCACATACAAGGTGGCCAATTTGGAGAGTGGTAATGTTAGCAAGGGTCATATGACTACTTCATGACCTTTTAGACTTCTTATTAGTTTGGAGGTTTGTTAGTAATTTGTTCTCTTGCTTTCTATGCTTGTAAAGATAAGAGATGGTCATATATCATTTAAGAAGGAAATACTTAGGCTTGCTGGAACGGATGGAATTCTCAAGTGAATTCTTGTAAACCCCTACAAGTGCAACGTGAATTTCAAATATTAAGGGATCACGGTGCAACCTTTCTCAAGAATATCATACGAATTTTTCCCTACTTCAATCCGTCGTTACATGTTTTGTCGCAATCAACGTATGTTGGAGGGATTGTCAAGAGAAGCAATTCAGGTATGTTAAGGCTATCCTTTCTTTCTTTTGGCATGATCTACACGACACAAACGAAACGAACAAATGCACAATTTCCATAAACGACTCTATTCATAGAATACTATAGATGCCCATGTTCTTGATTCCCCATGTGTCCATTTATTCTATCATCTGTTCATGGGTCTCAAAAAATACGTAAGTTGATAAAGTTTATTTCATGATATTAATCAGAAGCATAATGGTCTTATGACACTTCGAAAGACTTTATTGACGTAATTTTCATGCATTGCATTCATTTATATTGATCCATGACTAGATGGCGTTATATACACGTATATATATACATATATATATGTATATGAGATATGGGAAAAGGATACAGCGTTATATACGCACCACCACCTGATCAACTGGTATACGTTGATGATTTTCCCACGGTGGTTGAAATGATATGGGGGGATGCCCTCAGAGGCTTGATGATGTTATGAAAGCATATATCCATGCATGGTATGACATTTATACGCATATGCATGGCATTATAATATTAAATTATTCACAGAGTTATTCAGATATACATGTTGAGTCTTTTACTCCATGTTTCTCTCATGTTTATTGTTTACTGATTTTTATTCCTTACATACTCGGTACATTATTTGCACTGACGTCCCTTTTGCCTGGGGACACTGTGTTTCATGCCCGCAGGTCCCGATAGACAGGTGGAGAGTCCTCCAAGTAGGCTATCATCTCAGCGAAAGATGTTGGTGCGCTCCATTTGCTCCGGAGTTGCTTGTTTGCTTAATATGATTTAGACGTGTATTGTTTGGTATGGCGGAGCCCGGTTCCGACCTTTATGATAAGTATGTACTCTTAGAGGCATGTAGACAGATGTCATGTGTACGAATACTTGTATGGCCTCGTTGGCCTATATTTTAAGTATATAATGGATCATATTGGTCTTATAGGCATGTACGTCACCGGTAAGAGTTTCTATATCCGGTTGGGTCGTTCTATGTTGGGTATTCCCTCATGTTTACTCTAGTTATCTTATGACGCCCCTTCTGGCCCACTTGCCTATGATGGTGTAATAAGAAAGATAAGCTATGTTGGTACTCGGTTGAGTAAGGTACCGGGTGCCCGCCGCGTCCCATCGGTTTGGGTCGTGACACTTGCGTTCATTCCAGTCGGTGAGAGGCCACTAGCATCAGATGTTCAGACTTTGGCCAACCAATTTGTGAGGTTGGATATTTTAGATCCCATTCGTGTTCTAGCTTGTATCTTCGCTCGGTCTTCTTTGTTGGAGTGTATCAAAGATTGGCAGTATGATGACCCTTTTTTATTGGTCCTTAGGGTCACAATGCTACATGGTGGTGCCAAGTAGGTTACTGTTGGAGATGACGGAGTCTTGGGGATGTAGGGTCGTGTTTGTGTGCCTAATGTGGATGGACTTCGTGAGTTGCTTCTAGAGGAGTCCCACAGTTCTCGGTATTCTATTCACCCGGGCGCTGCCAAGATGTATCAGGACTTGCGGCAACATTATTGGTGGAGGAGGATGAAGAATGATATAGTTGCTTATGTAGCTCGGTGTCTAAATTGTCAGCAAGTAAAGTATAAGGATCAGAGACCGGATGGTTTGCTTTAGAAGATGGACATTCCTGAGTGGAAGTGGGAGCGTATCACTATGAATTTCGTTGTTGGACTCCCACGGACTCAGAGGAAGTTCGATGCCGTTTGGGTCATTGTGGACAGGATGACTAAGTCAGCGCATTTCATTCTGGTGGTAGTTAAATATTCTTTGAAGCGGTTGGCAGATATTTATATCCGCGGGATCTTCCGTCTTCACGGTGTGCCCGTGTCTATCATTTATGATCGAGGTACGCAGTTCACCTTATACTTTTGAAGGGCAGTACAGCGTGAGTTGGGCACGCGGGTTTGAGTTGAGCATAGCGTTTCATCCTCAGATGGACCTACAGTCCGAGCGCACTATCTAGATTTTGGAGGATATGCTTCGTGCATGTTTTATAGATTTCGAAGGATTGTAGGATCAGTTTTTTCCCCTTGCAGAGTTTGCCTACAACAACAACTACCAGTCGAGCATTCAGATGGCTCCCTTTGAGGCATTATACGGTAGGCACTGTCGATCGCTAGTTAGGTGGTTCGAGCCGGGGGAGGCTCGATTGTTGGGTACAGACTTAGTACAGGATGCCTTGGATAAGGTCAAGATTATTCAGGATCTTCTTCGCACAGCTCAGTCCAAGCAGAAGAGTTACGCCGACCGTAGAGTTCGTGATGTTGCCTTCATGGTCAGGGAGAGAGTGTTTCTACAGGTATCACCCATGAATGGTGTAATGAGGTTCAGAAAGAAGAGCCAAGTTGAGCCCTAGGTATATCGGGCCCTTCGAGATTCTGGAGAGAGTGTGGGAGGTGTCTTACAGGCTTGCATTTCCACCAAGGTTATCAACAGTTCATCTGTTGTTCCATGTGTCCATGCTCCGGAAGTATCATGGTAATCCGTCCCATGTATTAGATTTCATCTCTGTCCAGTTGGACAAGGATTTGACTTACGAGGAGGAGCCGGTGGCTATTTTAGCCCGGTAGGTTCGACATCTAAGAGTTATCCTACAGTTTAAGTGTAGTGGAGAGGTCAGCCTGTCGAGGTAGCTACTTGGGAGTCCGAGTCAGATATGCGAAGTAGATATCCACATCTTTTCACCAGCCCATGTACTTTTCTATGTCCGTTCGAGGACGAACGATTATTTTAAAGTTGGAGAATGTGATGACCCGATAGGTCATCTTATATTTTAGAACCTAATTATGTGTTTTGAGGTCTCAAAACCTCATTTTAGCCTTTCTCGATTTGCATGCACAGTCCAGGTGTTCTTTCGAAAGGCTTATATGTTAAAAACTGATAAAATAAGAATTTTGCCTTAAAATTCATCTAAGTTGACTCCGGTCAACGTTTTGAGAAAACAGACCCGGATTCGTGTTTTGGTAGTCCGGGTGGATCCATATCGTAATTTTTGACATAGGCGTATGCCCGGAATCGAATTCAGAGGTCCCTATCTCGAGCTATTGATTTTTGTTAAAAATTGAAAGTTTGAAAGTTTTATGATTTTTAAGGATCGGCTTATTTTTGGATTTATTAATATCGGGTTCGTATTTTAGTTTCCGAGCCCGGTACATGTCCACTATGATATTTATGATGTGTCTGTCGAATTTGGTGAGGCACGGAGTTGATTTGACGTGATTCGAACATTCGGTTGTGAAAATAGAAGTTTTAAAGTTTTCTTGCAATTTTCATTTGATTTGGTGTCTGATTCGTAGTTCTAGGCATTATTTTGGTGTTTTGATCGTGCGAGCGAGTTCGTATGATATTTTAGTACTTGTGTGCATGTTTGATTTGGAGCCCCGAGGGCTCAGGTGAGTTTCAGATAGGCTACGGGGTGAATTGGACTTAGAAAAATCTAGTGTTTTTGCTGCAACTAGTTTTTTGGTGTGTTCTGCTTCGCGATCGCGAAGGGGATCTGGGTTAGGGGAGGATTTTACACGACGCGAACGCGAGACCATGATCGTGAACGCGGAGCATTGGGGGTTTGCTCTAGGCAAACACGTCTCGTCACACGCGAACGCATAGCGTTAGCTAGGCTGGGAAGGAGACTTGAGATTACACTACGAAACGCGGGTCTTGTCTCGCAAACTCGGAGGTCAGGGGGGCTAAACCTTAGCGAACGTGTGTAGCCTCTCACAATCGCGTAAGCCTAACATGCATTGCTCTTCGCAAACGCGTCAGGATTCACGTGAATGCAATGAATACCTGACGCCCAGTTATTCAAAACAGAACCAAAACGGGATTTTGCCATTCCTTCGAAATTTCAAAACTAGAAGACCTATAGGCAATTTTCCTAAAAGGTTTTCTTCCCTAATTTATTGGTAAGTGATTCTAACCTACTTTATTTCAATTACCCATTACATTTCATGAGTTTTCAACCTAGGTGGAAATTGGGAGCTTGGGTAGAATTAGGGATTTTTGTATAATTGGAATTTAGACCTCGAATTGAGGTCAGATTTCAAAATAAATTATGTAATCAGGCTCGGGGTGAATGGGTAAATTGATTTTGGTATGAACCTCGGGTTTTGACCAAGCGGGCTTGGGGTCGATTTTTTACTTTTGGGGGGAAGTTTGGGAAATCTAAATTTATGCATTGTAATCGATTCCTTTAGCAATAATTGATATTATTGAGTCGTTTGTGGATAGATACGAGTGGTTTGGAGGTGGATTCTAGACGAAAAGTTGTGATTGAGCATTAAGTGGCCTTTGGAGCGAGGTAAGTGTTGTGTCTATTTTCTATGTGAATTTCATGCGAGCGGCGTATATGTGAGGTGACAGTACTTATGCGCCGCCAAATTATCTGTTTCCCCTGTTTTCCGCTTTTCTCATATTATCTCTTTCCCTGTCTTAACTATTACCTGCTCTAATTGTGTTTCCATGCCTAATTGCTACTTGTAGACATTGTTTCCTCCTATTCATGATGTTAGTTCTTTCCATAGTTTCATAATCTCCTACTATTTGCTTAAGCTACATTATCCGTACCTTTTAGTTGTAAATTCTAAATTGGTCTTGTTGTGTAGTACTATTATGTGAACTTTCATGGTGTACAAGATCCTACTTGTTTCGGGTTGGTGTTTATGAATTTTGAAGGGATTCTGTGATTTGAAATGTGATTTTTCTGTGCGTACTGAGTACTTGATAATGATATGGTGAGATCAGGTTGCACGCCGCAACAGGTGAAATAAGGATGATATATTGAGGTGGAATAAGGGTGAATCGATATTGTACGATGGGAACGGGTTGCACGCCATAACATGTGTAATAAGGGTGGATTGTTTGGTGGAATAAGGTTGAACCATGACTGTGTTATTGTGATATGGTGGGATCGGGTTGCGTGCCGCAACACATTTATATATATTCATTGTTGTTTATACTATTATGAGGAAATAAGGGAGGAATATGATATGTGCGGTGAGATCTGCTATGCCCCATAGTATAATATTACAATGATGTTACGCCTCGCAGTATTAAATTACGACGATGTTGGACCATGTAGTATTGCACGTTGAATTTGTCGTAAGGTAATTAACATCAGTCCAAGGAAAAGAATATTTGGATATTATAAGGATTATGCTATTTCAAACAAGTGATAAGTAAATTCGTGAAGGTGAGAGGGTAAGCAAATCGAAGAAAATAAATTTCGTCGAAGTTTGACATTTTGGAATAAAATACTCTGCGAGCTAGAATACCCGACATTTATGAACTATTGTCATACAAGGTACCATATGGCCATGATAGTAAGGTGTATAAGGTATGTGAAAAGTTAGTATTTTAAGTAAGTGGAAATAATTCTTAGTTATGGGGATAATTAATTAATTACCGGGTAACGGGACATTACCTAATTACTTAATATGTGGATAAAGATTAAACTTTCCCACCTACATCCCCACGTGTCAGCAAGCCACATCCTAAAGTAATGACTCTTGATCAATTTTAATTAGGTGGCAACTAATGTTAGTTACACATTCATTTCATTCAATATTTTATATATCAAAGACTACAATCAGAAGTGGGGGGGGGGGGGGGGGGAATGAAGG